>CM022951.1:30782599-31032330 GCA_012931725.1 Litsea cubeba
TTCATTACAAAAATCCCACCTGAGTCGGTCATATGCCTTCTCTAGATCCAGCTTAATAGCCAAAATCCCCTCTTCTTTTTAAGTGAAAGATCTCCTGCAACATGATAATGTTATCACAAATTTGGCGCCCTGGTACGAAGCTGCTCTGGGGAGGAAAAAAAATACTTGGAAGCACTGGATTTAGGTGATTGACCACACAATCTTGGTGATCGTCTTGTAAGGCAAAGAACAGCAAATAGGTCGGAACCTGAACATTGTTTCTAGATTACTGACCTTTGGCACTAAGGAGATCAACGTGTGATTGATTCCATCAGGGGTAGCCCTGTCTGAAAAAGCTTTCTGCACCATCCTGCCCAGCGAGTCCTCTATCACGCTTTAAAATGCTTGAAATTGCATGATATCCATCCTCACCAGGGGCCTTATAAGCCCCCATAGCAAACACACTGTCTTTCTTTCCCTTCATGGAAACATTTTGACTAAGATTTTGCATATGCTCCGTTTCAATGTAGGGGAAATTTTTCGGCCATTGTATTTGCTCGCCTCGTCTGAGTAAAGATTAACGAAGAAACTAACTGCCATATACTTCGCTCCTCTCACATTCATTCGAGCTGTTTCGCTCTCCTATGAGCGGTGCTTTTCCTGTCGACTCATAGAAACTAAAACCCATCTGTTTTGTTCCACTTTGAAGCATGACCGGCACCGGTGCTACTGCAACGGCCATCAACGGCAACAAGTGGCGTCATCGGATGAACACTTCTGCTTTTAGGTGAAAAGGGTGCAGATGCGCCTTCGGATTCGGCTTTAGCTGAGACTTCTGTTTCTCTATTGGCAGCAGATGCTGAACTTGAATATAGATAATAATTAGATTAAAGAATTAATATCCCTCTGCAAATCTCCAAAACCACTTGCCTAAAAGTGCTTGATCCATGAGCTTTATAGGCCTACGAATAAGAATCGGATGATGCCTCAGTAGTGCGCTTTCATTTCACCACTGCAAATTGTTCCGTTCCTGCATGGATAGCTTTCAAAGCTGGCTGACGAGAGAGCATTTGGTCAAACCCAGCGAAAGGCTCCACCTTTTAGCTTCGAGAAGGAAAAGAACGACATGGGACGAACTTGCTCTCTTTATCCGTCTGCCCTTCAGATTAATAAATAAAAATCCAAGCACATTAATGAAATTACCTGATATAGTAAAGGGAATGAGGCGGGCTAGCAACCTCCTTTTTCTATTCGATGAAGAAGTACTAGGCCGGGATGTGACCTAAAAAGTCCATTCCTGCTGAAAAGGGAAAGCCCGGAAGAAGCTCCAAAAACACTTATTGGACTTACCAAGGCGAATGCTTCTACAACTGCAAGCACATGAACTCACTCTCATAGATAGACATTGAAATCGAAAAAGTGTTAGAACACTAGTATGCTAGTGTTTGCCCATATAACTCCCTAAAAATAGCACCCCAAAAAGTACACTACATAAACAGTCCCATATCTGCCTATGTTCATAGTTCAAGCATCCTATTATTCCTCAGTGGAAGGAAATGCTACTCATATGTCAGTGTTAGTTTTATGGACTCAATCCAGTAGATGATATAATAAATTGATTAATTTCTTTATTTATCAGTATATTCATGCTTTCCTTTCATGAGATGAATGGTGATTTATTATATACATGCACATAACCAATACGAATGACATGATGGTTCATGAGATGAACCGGAGTCCACAAGTATATTAGATGTAACACATATGTATGGATGAGATCCACATACAAGAGACATGTGTGACAAATCTTATACTTAAATATCTTCACAACCAGTGATGAGACTGGACATCTCATACTGACAAGGTTGCAGCACTTTGATCACTATGAGATAGTGTGATCTGTCTTGATCATCAGAATATAAGATTCTGGATCATAGTACTGGTACATTGGATGTATTGAAGGACCATGAGAAGCACCTTATAAACACTGTCTTTATTTTAAGGTCTGCTCTCATAATTCCCTAGCAATAGGCTCTTAATCCTGAGACATTAATGAACTCAAGTTTCTATCTATTCATTTGCTTTGAGTCACCAATGAGTGAGGCCAACTGTAGGTCAACACCTCGGTGATTTGGGTACATGGTAGTAGAGCTGTGGGAACATTCAATGGTCAAGATGGAATCTATCTCTAATATCCCCTTGTGCCAATTAATGGATTTATCATTGTAAGTGCGCACCCATTCCGATTAAGAGTTAATTGGAAAGGTACCTATGATCATTATAATTAATTGGGGCTCAAGGATAATAAGATATGGATCTAGTTTGGAAGACAGGTCCAATTGATCCATGGATATTGATAGAGGGGTCTACTTGTGGTAATGTGGAAGTTTAGGGTCTTCTATGTAATATTCCTAAGACTGGAGTTCAATTGCATTTATATAGTGGAGTTATTTGCAATTAACTGTGGGCCCGGATTACACATGAGATGTGGGGTCGCGTGTCCCAGTTGGAGCCAGCTTTCTAAGGAATCCCTAGTGGTCCCCATACTAGTCCAATTATTAGAAAGTATCTAATTCTAGTAGAACTCTAAAAGGAAAGTTACTATTTCTATTTGAAGTAAGACTTCTAATAGTGGTAATAGTAGACTTACTAATTTTAGTAGAAGTGAGACTTCTATTTTAATTAGAAAGGAACTGGAAAGTTGCTAATCATATTTGAAGTGAGACTTCTAATTATGATATAGTAAGTTACTAATTATTGTGGAAGTAAGACTTCTATCTTAACTAGTAATAGAAGAGAGTTACTAATTGTTATGGAAGTAAGACTTCTATCTTAACTAGTAATAGAAGAGAGTCACTAATTGTTAGGGAAGTAAGACTTCTATTTCAATTAGAAAGAGGAGGCAGCTTGCAAAAGCTACAAATAAGAGGAGGGCAAGGCTTGGACGTCCAAGCATACTTCTAGCGTAGGGATTCACGCCCAAGGCCTTATTTGTGCAAGTGTTGCACATGCCTCTTCTCCTCTCCCTCTTCTAGTTCTCTTTCTAGTTCCTCCCTAGAGTTCCTAGTAGTTTTCTCTTGGAGATCCCACCATCTTCTTGAGAAAAAAGAGAATCTAATACGGGTCATAGCGTGAAAGATCAAGAGGTCTTGGAGATTCCTATTTGATTAGTGAAAGCGTTTCATCATAAAGAAAGACGCAACTTCTCCATTAGAGCACAACCGAGCTCCAAAGGTATAATCTACTTCCTTGCATGTTGTAGATTTATTTGTAGCTTATATGTTGCTGGTTCTATCTTCTGGATAGATTGTATTTACTGATCATGATGGCAGAGATTGAGGACATGGATCTTGGATTGGGTTTTAATAGCCTTCTGGATAGTTGATCCCTGCATCAAGTGGGTCAAAAGTTTTGAAACCTATCCTAGAGGCGCACCCTATTTCCAGCAATTGGTATCAGAGCCTTACCTCATCTCTTATCATGTTAGATCAGTAAGTTTGATCTAATCTTTGCATGAGATGCGAAGAGGATAGATTAAGGGCTATGTACGGATCAGTTTGATGGTTTTGCTTGGATAATTAGTAAACCCATGTTTGGATAGTCACATAAGGGTTTAACAATGATGGAATGATGGTAGGAAGCACTACACCATTTCAGGACATACCTAACGGTTTAAAACCGTTACTAAAAAAATTTGTAACGGTTTTTCTGGGTCACAGTTTGGGTGTTCTAATCTGTTATAAACATTCCTAACGGTTATAAACAGTTACAAACATATTAATTGTAACGCTTTATTTCCGTTACTGAAATTAGTTCCTAACGGTTTTAATGCTCATTTGTGTTAATAATTTTAAATAAAAAAGTAACAGTTTCGCAAGTTTTGTAACGGTAATTTACACTTAAATATTTGTAATGGTTTTCAAAATTTTGTAACGATTTTTCGTGCCAAATTTGTGTTACTGATTCATAACATTCCTAACGGTTGTGAAATCTTTTGTAACGTTTTTTAAGTGTTGCTATTCGCACAAATTAGTAATGGTTTATAACCGTTACAAAACTGTTTCATATGTTAAAAAAAATTATCCAAAAACCACCCCTAAATACCGAACCTGCTGCATATATAAAAATGTCATTTTACACGGTTCAAACATTAACAAGAAATCTCACACTTACATCCAATCAAATAATTTAAAAGCCTATAATTTAAAAAAAATGATGATACAAACTAAGCTGTACACCAGTTGATATTACATAAACAACAAATTTAAAACAAATACTCAATTGACATCGTTCCATCATTTTCAAGCTTTGGATAAAATATAAAAAAACACAGTACATAAAATCAATAAACTGAGACCCCTAGAATCATTTTGGCCAACAAATTTCACCAGGCAGATGGGAATTTAAGTTTATTATCATTCAGATTAAGGAGCAGCTCTCAACTATATTATCATTCACTAATAATTTAGATCCTTATTGCAGTGCAAAGGCAGAACAACATGCTTTCCTACCACATTGCATTTTTATTACTGAACAGTATACAAGAGATATTTCTTTCCATTACTTTACCATTGTAACTGTGTGGAAAGAACCATGGAAGTCATACCAACAGCCTGGAGAAAGGTTTGGCATTAAGTAGCATACTTTTGAACATGATGCATTTGAGGAATAGTGCTCAATTGAAATGGTTCCAGTAGTTTCAAGGAGGATTCAATTAATCCTTGCATTAGTGAAATCCCAATTGAAAATGAACATGAAAACAAAATAAATGAAAATGAAAATGAATATAGACACATGTAGTAGAAAACAATGTACCTGGTACAAGACCACCACCAAGCACCTTGGCAACCTCTATACCAAAGAGTCCAAACCTAAGTTTTAAATACAACAATTATCAGCATTATATACTTAAAAAGAAGACAGAACACTCATTTTCCAAAAATATTCACACACACACACACACAAAGAGAGAGAGAGAGAGAGAATAATGAATCCAAAAGAACTACTCAAAGTCTTTCGTACAAAAAACCTCTCAAATTGTTAAGACATTTGCAGGCAGGTTACCCAACAAAATCAATATAATGACACCATGGGACAAATCAAATGGAGTCTCAATCTCCATTCCAAGAGTCTCTATATTCTTAATATACCAACTGTGTAAAAATTTCTAATGTAAAAGACTTCTCAAAATTTAGGCATAGTCTCCCCTGTACGTGTGACATTTAATTTTTTTTTACAACCTGCTAAGTACCTGTACATGACAAAAAAACACTTCATATAAACAACCCAATGCCCCAACACACTACAAAGTCATCACCACTACGTGATCAGTCATACACCATTTGACCTTTCTCTACTTTTAAATCATCTCCCTACCATGTTGATGTGTATACTATTTTGTGTATACTCTTATCAGCCCATTTGCAATGATTCCATTTTTCTTTGTTTTTGTTAGTTCAAGATACATCCAAACAGACCTGAAATGCCTAACATGTTTGATGTGTTGGCATATATGTGCTCTGATGGCATGTTGGCATACATGTTTCAAGATACATCCAAATAACCAGTGATAGTCTATTAAGCATGTAAAAGATGATCTCAATGATAAGTCACATTCTCAGCCCGTGACCTTTATGAAGAAAGAAAATTCTCAATCCAAATAATTCTCAATGGACAAGTCATTCATAGCGTCAAATCCTCATTATTGCCTAGACATCCTTTTGGACTAAACACGTGATGCAAGATTCCACCAAGGCCATTTAGTAAAATTCCTAATTTAAAGCTCATGTCATTCTCATCCAATAAAACATCAAGTTCAATTAAACTGGGAAAAAAACTCAAAAAAGATTCTACTATAAATTTATAATAACTTTGGTGAAGAAAACAATACCATTTCGGCCATAAACGTTACATTCTCTAAAACCTGTGGATACAAACAAGGAGAAAGAAAACATGAGTAATGACTTTATCTTAACTGAAGATTCCATACGACTAATTAAGACATGAGAAACCCACTACTTAACAGAACCCAACAAAACCTAAACCCAACTAATTCTTTACCAGGAGAAGGCACACATGGTGTAATAATGAAATGAATAAATCCTCACCCTCTGATGATGAATTTTTCAATTTAAATGAATTCACCATATCATAGATTGATCCAAGGATAGACTTTGAAAGATATGAATTCTGCCTCTCCAAATAATGTGGGAACTTCTCTGTTAACATTGTACTATATACCAAAATCCATGCTAAAGTGCACACCTTGATGAGAACTCATCTTCAGCCGTGTCCTCCAACATTTCAGACATTTGCATCCAAAAAAAGAACTTCCAACGGTCAGAGCTGAACTTCAGAATGTATACTCTTTCAGATGATTGATTAATCTGATCCTGTTATATGATGAGTCAAGAAATATCATACATTCATAGTTTGGGATAAAGAGTCCATAGCAAAGGAAATACTTCACTATATAAATATATATGTGTGTATGTTATTTGAATGATGAAATATTTCAAATATTACTTTTATAAAAGGTACTTCTAATGTTTATGGTTTCTAATGTAGTAGCAGATATTGGCATGAAGAGTTTAAAGAATAGCATAAAATGTACAAGCTCTACCATTTTTCTGTACCAGGATTTCCCCAGAAATTATGTTGCTTTTAGCAGGCTCAAAGCCATTAACTGAGTCAGTGCACAGCCAATAATGTAGCAAAAGAAAAGAGTAAAACTGTGAAAGCCAAATAAGACCGACATTGGGCCCCTGCGAGCTGACCGGTCAGCTCGACCCCCGCCTGGGGATACCCCCGGACCCCCTTCGTAAAAGGCATTTTTTAATACCATCAGAACCTACCCAACACACCAAAATAAAAAAAGAAAAATTCAAGAGGAAAGAGAGCCATGTACATGACATGCATACATATGATCATTTGCATAATAGTTGAAATCCAAAGCCTTACCCAAATGAGTGCAGCCATTTGTACTTTGTATAGAACACAGACTGTTAGTAGCATTATATTCATGTTAATATATTAAACTGTTGATGTAGAATTACTGTTAGTTGTATTGGTGGCTTTCCTTTGTCTATACTTGCATGAACTACTATTTATCTATTGCAATATTAAAATCTCAGAATAAAAGGGCAGGTTAAACTATAAGAATCAGTGATGCATGGTGTTGTATATATGAATGAAAAACTAACTAAAAGCATATGTAGGGAAAAGGCAAGAAAAACCTTTGTTCCAAGAATAATTGGCTTATCACCCAAATTGGACTGCTGCACTTCATTTGCATCAGCCACAACCTTAGAATTATCTTTCGATGCTCTTCCTCTGTTCTTCCCTCTGTTAGATATATAAGAAGCACATTATACGAATGTTTGGCCCATGAAGGGTTTTGTGGTTTAATGGGATCTTCAATTGAGTTTTTTACTCCCCTTCTTCTACAAGTTTTTTAAAATGACCAGATACCGAAATCAGATTCACATTACTAATTCAACAATCCATGTCAGAAATCCTAACATTCAACTGGCTCTAAGGAAGCACGTTGATGCCATAGGCATTTCAAACATGGCGCCCAATTGAGTTTACCAATCAGCACCCAATGCCAAAAGTTTCATATAAACTTTTATTACCTTAACATCAAGGCATCAAAGAACTGTTGTGATGTCACCTAATATGATCTTAAGGTGGAGTGATTGACTTTAAAAATATTAGTTCTCCAGTCATCAGATCCAACCCATTAATCTTCCAACATCAAAACCATTCATTAGTTCATATGTTGTTAGATTACAACATGATTTCGAAGTAGTCATAGCAGACTGGGGTAGGTACAATCTCTTGCTTGCAATAACATCATCTAATTTCCAGCCATGAACAATACAATACATGACAACACCTACTAATATATTAACAATAACAACACTCTTGGACTTTTACTAAGTATCAAGTCACTTTAAGGTTAAAAAAGTCACATGTTTTACTCCTACTATTGACCAATATGGAACTACCAACCATCAAGAAGTTTTATAACATATCTATTACAAAAACTATAATTAGTAGTTTGTTACGCTTCAAAATTTTCAAGCAATAGTATCATTTGTTCTCAAGACTCAAGTCCTACTTTCATACTACAGCTCACTTCAAGCCATCTTCTCCCCATCAAAGAATAAAACAAATCAATCCGGTTTCTAGCATATCAAATATGTGATTTGGGGGAATCTAGGCTTAGATGTATTGTACACTTTATATAGTACTGAAAGATGGGATTTGGGATCAGATTAGGTACTCGGTCATCATCAAGTTCATATGTATTGCTCTCTCTAGTGAAAACAACATAATTATTGGTTAATGATTGTCGGCTAACCATGAGATTTTCTGGTATGATATAGTTCATGGGGTCTTTCTCTGAATTGTTTCTACAGAATAAATATTAACAGAACCTTAATGAAATGAAATGAAACCAACATATGACAAATTTCTAATCATAGTTGATCAAATATTGTCATTAAAAATGGTACAACATTCACTCCGTCCAAATCAAAGGTAGGCAGAATATTGCGCTTAGTAGATTTGTGAAGATCATCAAATTAATACAATGTTGATAGGTGAAATATAATACTATAATCCCTCGTGAGGCATGCAACTTATAAGCGGAAAAAAATGATTAATTCAGCTTTGCTGTCGCCAAAAGACTTATTTCTAGTAGTGTGTGCATATTTATATCTAAAAATCAGGTTTATCATTGTTTTCATCTTCTAGTTAAATTTAAATCCAACAAATAAAAGGAAAAGAGTACAACATCAGAAATCAAGGTATTCATTAGATAAACAATGAATCATTAATTTTCATCTACTAACAGTTGCATGTTTCATCAACCGTAATCATCAATGAAGCCTCACTCTAATCTGGTGTCAACTTGTGCTGCTTGGTAACTCACTCATGTTATTTACTTATTGAAATTGTCTTTCACTATAATATATATACCCCTTTTATCATCGAACAAATAAAAAAGGTACAAGACTATCCAATGTGCTACCAATTTAGAGACAACCAAACATACCCTAAATAAACAAATTCTTTCAGAAGCAACAAACATTCAGATAGCAAAAAAAAAAAAAATCCCACACATATATAGATCTTCCATTATGGTTTAATTCACCAAACAGGGAGCAAATTCTATAGACCATAGGCATCACATTACGAATTTTTATGAACAGCATCAAACATCCACATAATAATGGCAACAGCAGCATCTACTCCAAACATGGTTCGATTCCACAAACAGAAGGAAAATGTTATAGCTGTTTTTGATTCAGCAAGGCAATGAAGGGGGCACAAAAACAATGCCCTCGTCGCGTTACGGTTACATAAACTTGATTAAAAAATAAAAGAAAGGCCCAGCATAAAACCTGAACCGAGTTCTGCAGAGTGAGGAAGAGATGGAGGAATAAGTTGTTCTTCATACAGTCTCTTGTACATAGCAACCGGTGAAAGAAAGTTAGTACTATTATGAAGGCATCATTATACTACCAACAGTATCATCACAAATGTAAAAACAGATGGTCAGATATTTAAAAATGCTACGGATTGCAAAAGAAAGTCAATCCCACAATAGGACTTACAGAGTTGTGAAGTGACTCTATCATGCGTCCCTGTTCTTCCAACCTCTTCAAAACAGCTTCAACTTTGGAAGCAGCCTTATCTTTATGCTTTCAGAGCTCTTCTTCAAAATTTTCCTGAAAGTCCGTAGATTTAATCTAAGTACAATAACAATGATTTGGCGGCCATAAAAAATATCACAACAATCAATAAAAAAAAGTCAAAAGAGGCTCGTCCCACAAATTTCCTGAAAACATCAAATTACTCCTATATTTAATTGTTTATAAAAACATTGTAATTATCATCTCTTTTCCCTATCTGGGTCAATATCAGTTCATATAATCTTCAACGGCCTTTTCTCTCAGTTGTTCATAATACCTCAATGCCTTCATCTCCGCCTGCGCCTGCGCCTCCCTCAATTCAAGATCCTTATCTGAAAAAAACAAAAAAATTACTTCAAAATCCAATCTTTTTCAAGGCAAACAGGAACAAATTCCCGATCCTCGTCTGAAGAAAGACAAAAACCACTTCAAAATCCAATCTTTTTCAAATGAAACAAGAACAAAACAGACTCAATAAAACCAAAACCCTAGCAGATCGAACCACATTCCCACCTCTGACTTCATTCTCCAACCGATTCAGCTCCACCTTCACCGGATCCGACCCGTGCAGCAGATTTATAAACTCGTCCGCGTCCAAACTCGTCCGAATCGGAATCTGGCTCCTCGGCCCCTTCCCATCTCCCTTGAACGACCCCGAAACCATCAGCTGATGAGGCGTCACCATCTCAGACCGTCCATTGCCGCCGCTGCTACAGCTCAGCTCAGTTACATTTGCAGAGCCCTCACAGTCGCCGCAGAGATCGGCCATGGCGGATCTGATCTTCTCACATCCGAAAGAAAAAAAACCCTAACTTTCAGCAGTGAACTGTTGGCGAGATTAGGGTTGTGAGTGTAGATCGATCTTCTTTTCCCTCTTTTCTAGGGTTAGGAATTAGGGTTTTTTTTCCCTTTTCTTTCTGCAGATTTTCTCGCAGTTGAGTCGTTACGATTTCTTCGTTTGTAGATTGGAATGAAAATAGGAAGAGGGAAAATGAAGAGCGAGGGAGCGGAAAAAAACGTGGGAAGGAAAAACGAAAGAAAAAATGGATTTGGGTTAGTGACCGCTATCCGTTTTTTCCCTGCGTCAATGGCTTAAATTCTAGTAGTGATACCCTAACAAAATAATTATTAAATTAACAAAATAATTATTAAATTAAGTAAAATTTAAGTAACACTTTAAAACCAATGCTAACGCTCATAAAACGTTAGGAAACTAGTTACACTTAAAAACCGTTACTTACCAAAAACCTTGAGCGTTACTAATATCCTATTTTGGTGTAGTGAAACCATTGGGAGTCTTCAGAAGAGTTATGGAGATGTTTGGACACGAAATAGAAAAACCCAACTTGCAGATTTCCGTCAGGCAGGTCGACCGAGCCCTCTGGTAGGTCGACCGAAGACACTGAGGCCGGTCGACCGAATCCTCCAGTAGGTCGACCAAATAGACTGACATATGAGATCACAGTTTTTGTTTTTGTTTTGGGGGCGCTGCCCCCGAGCCCCCGCCGGGGGACACCCCCGGACCCCCTCCGCGTAAGGGCATGAATCATAGTAGTGGCAATATTTGGCATCCTGTCTTTCCATTATTGTTTGGTAACCCGGTTTTGTGAGTTGCTTCGCTAGTATGAGATACGAACATCCAAGTTATCATGTTCTCTCCATATGGCCCACAAGTCTTTTACTTTCTTTTATGGTTGAATGTTTATTTTTGGCAAGTTGTAAAGGGCATCATGGTTTCCTTGTTTTCCAGGTTTAGGGCAAGGCATGGTGAAATTCCCTATGAGCCTTTTATTTCCATTAATAGATTGTCATGTAAGTCTCATCGTAGAGACATAGGAATTTATGTAATTTCTTAATTTGTAAATTCTGGCGATGTTCGACACTAAGAAGGAAAGTGAAGTTGGACTCCTAATCAAAGAGTTTGAAGATTACCAAAGGTGTTTTGGAGTTTCCCAAAGTGTTTGAGGAATTCCAAATTTTTGGAAAGTCTAGAAGTCCAAGAAGTCTATTCCGCTTGGGCCATGTGGAGGAGAGGACTAGTTTCTAATTTTAGCGTTTTCTATTTATAGTTGAATGCTTTATTTAGAATGTTTCCAAATCTGATCCAAACATACCAAGTTACTAATATTGGTCAAATCAAATTAATTTTTGGAAAGAGTTCTAATTAGTGTTGATGTCCCATGAGATGGACACATTGGTAACACTAATTTAAGAAACTGGATTTTCCTTAAAATAACTTGACTTGGAACCAATCTTAGATCACATCATGAGATGATTTGATGATTCATATATTTATATGTGTGGGCTCTAATACCTTAAAAGGAAATCCTCAATTCAAAATATTAAGTGGGAGCGGGGCATTTAAATTGATAAATCCCCATGGTTTTCCACCATAGGTCCATTGTAAGGAAAGTATTAGCCTCGCGCCACCAAGAGAGTGGCCGTTCCCCACGGAGGGCTTTTATTTATCTGGTTACTAGATATGGATCTCCTATGGATAGTATTGATGAGACGTGGTGGGGGTTCACTCCCCAAGGAGGAGCTGCCCGTCGCGGTTGTCATGTAATATTAGTTGGTGGGTCACACTTAACTAAAATAATGATGTAGTATCCCCAAGGATTTGCCTCATGTATTTTAGAAACCAAAGATAATTGGGAGGCATACATTATTTGGTATGAGATACCTAGATGATAGTGAATGATTGGGGATAAGGATAGTTAGTCTTAATCTTAATTTTGACGACTTTGTGTTGGATATCGCGATCACTGAGAGGGGGGGGGGTGAATCAGTGATTTCTAAAAACAGGTCCAATTCAACAACAAAACAAGTCAAACCACACAATGACACCAGATTTAACGTGGTTCACCAAAAGGCTACGTCCACGGATCAAAACCGTCCGAACACCGATCCGGTACAGGTCTGAATATATTTAGTCGCACCAACGACAAAGAGCACCAACCCTTGGTTTCAGATAGCACCAACTATCTAGGCTGTCTACAGCCCTTCCCCTCTACAATTCTCTCTCTCTCAATCCCTTACAAATTGAAATTAAAGCATAAACAGAGAGACACTTATCTTATGGACGAAACATCATCTTCAAGAGCATATCCTCGTCCACACTTGCTGTAGAAAGATGCAGCACAACAGCACACAGCAACAGCACTCTGTTCTCTCCAAACTCTCTTTCTTTTCTCTTCTCTTCTTTCTCTCTTCTGGTGTCTTTTTAGAATGACCCATACATGCCTTTTTATAGGTTTTAATAACCCTAGCAAGTCTCCAAATTCGGCTACAATTTGCTTAGAAAGAGTCCCAAACGAAATAACAAAGAATGCTGAATTTTCGTGCACAACTTCTAATTCTGCGCAACTCTGATTCCCGTGCTCGGTCGACCTCCTTGCTTGCTCGGTCGACATCATACACAGTCTGGAGTTAGACAACTATCGAGCTCGGTCGACATCCTGGGGTCCCGGTCGACCGAAGACACACTGTGTCACGAAAATAACTGAGAGGTGCCTGAATCTGTTTCTGCAGGTTTCTCTTTGCTCGGTCGACCGCATGGGGTGCCCGGTCGACCGCATGCTCTGCTTCAGGAATTCTGAATTCCTGACTGTTTCAATTCTGATTCTTCTTTTCAGCAGCCTACTATCATCATGCTTGTGACAATGTGTTGACAATAATTCCAACTCATATCAATACTTGAGATACTATATTCTTCAATTCGTCAAAAGACTTTCAAGTCATCTCAAATTCATCTCAAATTCCAACAATCTCCCCCTTTGGAATTGTTGGCAACACTATTGGAACTTCAACACTCACTTGGAACCAATTCTGAAATTCTGAAATAACAACCATGCACTGTCAACAATCTCCCCCTAGCTTTCATAGCATAACATCTCTCCTTGCTATCATAGCATAACATCTCTCCCCCTTTGACAACAAATCCAAAGGGACCAAACCGAGGAGCAAATAGGATATTCAATGAATGCATTGCTCCCCCTTTCAAGCACAACTCCTACGGTTTAGGAGCGTGAGTAACTCCTAACTTTTTTCGGAGATACTCGAAGACTTCCTTTGGCAGAGGTTTCGTGAAAATATCAGCTACTTGCTCAGTTGTTGGAACATATTCCAACTTGACCTCTCCATCAGCAACTTTATCTTTAAGAAAATGATAACGAATTGCTACATGCTTTGTTCGAGAGTGCTGAACAGGATTCTTAGATATCTGAATTGCACTCGTGTTGTCACATAGGATCGGCGTAGGATCCGTTGTAGGAACTCCTAGATCAGAGAGCATTTGCCGCATCCATAACACTTGCGTACAACAAGTTGCCGCTGCAATATATTCCGCTTCCGCTGTCGAAAGGGATACTGAGTCTTGTTTCTTACTATGCCAAGCAACTAATCTTTCTCCAAGATAAAATGCGATCATCTACGCATCCAGCCTAATCGGCATCAGAATATGCAACAAGAGTGAAGGATTTTCCTTTGGGATACCAGATACCAAGCTCCATAGTACCTTTCAGATATCGAAAGATTCTTTTCACTGCTGTAAGGTGCGTTTCAGTTGGTGCTGCTTGAAAACGTGCAACCATACATACTGCTTGTAGAAGATCTGGTCTTGTAGCAGTCAAGTAGAGCAAGCTTCCTATCATAGAGCGATAGGTGGTATGATCAACAGACGAGGCCTTATCATCTTTGCTAAGCTTCGTGTTCGTTGACATTGGTGTGCTAACTGGCTTGCTGTCTTCCATATTGAACCGTTTCAGCATTTCCTTAATGTACTTCATTTGTGATATGAAGATGCCGTGTTTCAGCTGCTGCACTTGTAAACCAAGAAAGAACTTTAGTTCTCCAAGCATCGACATTTCAAATTCTTTCTTCATCTCTTCTGCAAAATTCCTGCACATCTCCTCATCATTGCCACCAAAGATTATGCCATCAACATAAACAATGACAACCAGCTGTTTGCTTAACTCAGTTTTGACATACAGATTGCTATCAACCATTCCTTTTCCAAAACCGATCTTGCGGAGATAGAGATCCAGCCTTGCATACCATGCCCTTGGCGCTTGTTTCAGTCCATAAAGAGCCTTTTTCAACTTGCACACTAGATCTGAATTTTTGCTGATGAGAAAACCATGAGGTTGCTCAATGTAGACCTCTTCTTCAAGTAAACCATTCAAGAAAGCTGACTTTACGTCCATCTGAAATACCTTGAAGGTTTTGTATGCTGCCAATGCAAGAAACATACGAATAGCTTCCAGACGAGCCAACGGTGCAAAGGTCTCTTCAAAATCTATGCCTTCAACTTGAGCATAGCCTTTACAAACCAACCTTGCTTTGTTTCTAATGACTTGACCATCCTCATTCAGCTTATTCCGAAAGACCCATTTAGTACCAATAACATTCTTATCAGTAGGTCTAGGAACAAGTTCCCATGTGGAGTTCTTCTCAATTTGCTCCAACTCCTCATGCATAGATTTCAACCAACTTTCATCGAGACTGGCTTCAGCCACAGTCTTGGGTTCAATGGTGGACACAAGTGAGTAATTGCTAACTACACTTTGTCTAGTTTGAACGCCTGCCTTAGGATCTCCAATGATTTGATCCTTAGGATGTTGCTCTACCCAAGTGCTGTGCTTCTTAGATGTAGTATCTTCTGAGTCATCCTTTGATTGCTCAGAATCATTAGATTCAGCCATCTCATCATCAATCTCACTCGAGTCCTCATAAACTGGACTGTCATTATGAGTTGCATTCTTTGGTTCAATATTCTCATCTATTCTCACATCAGCACTTTCTATGATTTTTCTGGTTCTTTTGTTAAGACACCTATATCCCTTGCTAGTAGAGGAGTAACCCAGAAATATACCTTCGTCAGCTCTTTCTTCAAATTTGCCCGGATTTTGTTCGAGCCGCTTGATGTAACACTTGCTGCCGAAGACTCTGAAGTGCTTGACGGTTGCTTTTCTTCCAAACCATAGCTCATAGGGAGTTTTGTCTTCATGTGGCCTGATCAAGCATCGATTTTAAATGTATACAGCCGTATGAATTGCCTCTTTCCAATACTTGTCAGCCATCTTGCTTTCACTTAGCATCGTACGAGCCATCTCTTGTACGGTGCGATTCTTCCATTCCACAACTCCATTTTGCTGTGGAGTTCTAGGGGCTGAGTACTGTCTTTGAATGCCATGATGTTCACAATATTTAGTGAACTCTTCAGATGTGAACTCGCCTCCACGATCAGACCTTAAAATCTTGATACGTTTTTCCAATTGATTTTCAACCTGTGCTTTAAACACTTTAAAACGATCAAGTGCTTGATGCTTATGCTTAAGAAACAATACCCATGTCATACGAGTATAATCATCAATGCATAACATGAAATACTTATCTCCATTGGTGCTTTGAGTTCGCATCGGTCCATAGAGATCAGTGTGCACTAGCTCAAGAGGTTTCTTGGAATGATGCTCCTTTGACTTGAACAAAACCCTCGTTTGCTTTCCCTTTTGGCAAGAGTCGCAAATGGGATTGGAAGGCTTTTCAACTGTAGACATGCCTCTTACAGCCTTTGAATTGCAAATCTTTGACATGTTATCAAAGCTTAGATGCCCAAGGCGTTTGTGCCACAACCAACTTTCCTCTGTCCGACTCATCAAGCAGGTCTTTTCAGCTCCATCTGACAATGTATAGAGATTTCCAGCAGTTCTTGATCTAGTTGCCACTGTTTTGCCGTTGCTACTCTTCTTGATGGCAAACCCATTCTTTGTGAAGATAACTTCGTGACCCTTGTCACAGATCTGGCTCACACTAAGCAGGTTGTGTCTCAATCCAGACACATATAAGACTTCTTCCGATCTGATCTTGTTTGCCATAAGCTGAATAACACCTTTTCCGCAGATTTTGGCACCATCATTGTTGCCAAACTTCACTGAACCGCCTTCATAGTGCTGTAATTTGATGAATTTCTCTTTATCACCAGTCATATGGCTTGAACAACCACTATCAAGGACCCATGGTGCTGCCTTCTTTTGTGCATTGAATGCCATTTGCACAATGAGAGATTCTTTGGGGCTTTCTGCACTTTGCTTTGCTCTCCAAGCCTTGACTAACTTGGGTTTCTTTTCAACCTGAAATTTGTTAGCAATATGTAACCTACAATCCCTAGCCAAGTGTCCATAATTATAGCACTTATGGCACTCAATTTTGTGGCTACTTAGGATTGAAAAAGGGTTCCTAGTCACAAACGGGCTGTTTCTAACATAGAATTTGCAATCAGCTCTTTTATGTCCAAATCTATTACAATGATAGCAATAACCATAGAATCTGAACATTCTTCCTTTCTTAGGTGGCTGGTTAAACTTCATTACCTTTCTAACAGGAATGGACTCCTTTCTAGGTTGAGTGGGCTTCATAGAGTTAGAAGGTGCAGTGACTTGCTTCATAAACTCTTTCTTTTCAGGAGGTGCAATCTTAGAGGATTCACCTTTCTCAAATCCTAGACCAAATCTGAAGTGGGCAGGTCTTTGAACTTTCAGTAGTTCATCGAGTTTCATAGTCCCTTCAATCGCTTGGAGCGCTTTGAGTTTTTTGCTATTTTCCAAATTTTCAGCCTTTGCTCTAGCGATCTCAGTTTCAAGTTTCATAGCCTCTTCCTTTTTTATACTTATTTGGTTTTCAAGGACTTCGACCATTCTTTTATATTCTTCTACTTGAGTTTTCAAAGCAATAATAGAACTTTCAGATTCATGGAGAAGTTTCAGATTTTTCTTACTTGTTTTACATTCTATGCTAAGCTCCTCAAGTGCGGCTATGAGTTCCTCTTCAAGATTGACTTCAGCCTCCTCTTCCTCTTCCGGATCTAGCTCTTCTTCTTCTTCAACAGTGACCATGAAGAGAGCTTCGGTTGATTCATCATCGTCTGAAGTTTCAGACGTGCTGTCATCTTGTTGACATAGAAAGTTTTTCGCTTTGCCTCTTTTTCTGAAATTTCTCTTTCCTTTACTCTTTTCAGCATAAGAGTCATTATCATTGTCTTCTTTTAGCGGACACTTCGCAGCAAAGTGACCAACACCTCCACAATTGAAGCATTTAAAGGGTAGCTTCCCTTTGTACTTGCCATTGCTTCCTTTCTTCAGCTTTCTAACAAATTGAGCCTCAAGCTCATCATCATCAGAATCAACATCATAACCAGCAGTCTCTTTTCCCTTTTTCTGAACTTTGAAGGCCGCTTCTTTATCAGATGAAGACGTCTTTCCTATGCGCATCTCATAGGCAGTTAGAGAACCATGTAATTCATCCATGGAAAATGCATTCAGATCTTTGGCTTCTTCGATGGCTGAGACTTTTGAATCAAACCGGGGAAGAAGAGATCTTAGAACCTTTTTGACGATGACCGGCTCTTTAATCTCCTCCCCTAGTCCATGAATGTCATTCGTGACTTCATTCACTCGTTGCATATACGAGTCAACATTCTCGCTTTCCTCCATGCGAAGAGACTCGAATTGAGAGCGATGAGTTTGCAATTTGGCTTCTTTAATCTTTTCATCACCTTCATGTATGCTTTGCAACTTGTCCCAAATTTCCTTGGCTGTTTTGCATGCAATTACTTTGACAAGCTCGCTGTCCACAAGGCCACTAAAGAGTGCATTCTGCGCCTTGGAGTCGTTGTCTGCCAACTTTTTCGATGCAGTATCATTGGGTACGGTGGCAGTATTGTAACCGACTCTGACAGCCTCCCAAACATCATAGCCAAGTAATTTGATGAAGGCTTGCATCCTAATCTTCCAAAAAGAGTAATTAGAACCATCAAACAGAGGTGCTTTCATATTCCCTGTATTGACTGCCATGTGATTTGACAAGAGATCACCCTTAGCGTATTAAACTGATCAAGGGAGCCTCGCTCTGATACCAATTGTTGGATATCGCGATCACTGAGAGGGGGGGGGGGTGAATCAGTGATTTCTAAAAACAGGTCTAATTCAACAACAAAACAAGTCAAACCACACAATGACACCAGATTTAACGTGGTTCACCAAAAGGCTACGTCCACGGATCAAAACCGTCCGAACACCGATCCGGTACAGGTCTGAATATATTTAGTCGCACCAACGACAAAGAGCACCAACCCTTGGTTTCAGATAGCACCAACTGTCACGCCCCCGGACCGAGGTCCCGCTAAACGAGGCCTTAATCCGAGGACGTGGCGCGACGGGCCGGAAAATTCCGCCCGCACACGCTAGTTTCCCACAGGTTTCCGCGGTAAGGATTCACGGAATCCGATCAAATAGTGATATATAAGAATCACTTTCATACAAATAAATTTCGCGGAAGCATTGTAGCAAACATAAAAGTCTCACAAACGGGTATAGGATGAGAACGCATGAGACTAGCATCAAAAGAGAAACATTTACTGTAGGCCCCAAAGTTAGTTAAAGTTGATACAAAAGTAGAGTTAATTACAAACTTTCCTAAAAGAAAATAAGCCAACAATGGCCATAACAAAAACCCAAAATGTATGACATGGAATCCCCAAAATGTGATCGCAGCTCCAAGGTAACCCGACGTCTAATTGACATCATCGGGCTGCCACTCGCCCTCCACTAGAACTATAGGTTCCGCCTCGAAGTGCGCCTCAACCGCGAGAGGCTCGACATCTGACACCAAACAAAAGAGAGTCAGACACGACGGTCTGGCAAGCAATTACAACAATAATAGGATGAAAGTAAAACAAAACATAATAAGTAAGAGCTACGATGAAATCACGATTAATAACAATGTCGAAGTAAAGATAGAAGAAACATCTCGATGGTTTACAAATCTAATGTCATGATGAGTAACATAAATAAATGCCATGAGATGAATATCAATGCATAAAAACAATGGCAACCCCCATAAAGCTATATTCTCCTGTTACCGAAGTAACCGGAGCAGACAAACCGAAGCCACTAAACGTGGGACCGGAACGACATAGTCGTTATCAAACAGAACCGTAGCCACTACTCGTGGGACCGGATAATTACCGTTGCCATGGTCGGTACAAACGGAATCCAAACTGCAGCTGGCAAACAAAGTAAAGACCCCAAGCCGGATGATCAGTCCGACAAGGTGACCTAAGCCTAGTGGTGCCATTTTTGTGAAAATCCGAAACCTCGAAGAAATGCAATTCTATTTATAAGATACATTTCCAAATCGATAAGTAAACTACTCCAAGCAATGCATATTGGAGGATCCGAGCAAAATAGATGAGTAGTTTCTTCATTACTAAAACATTGGGGTAACCCACTTCAAAACAATAAAAGAATTGGAGAAAGAACCAAAACAAAAGTCTTTTTATACAAAAGAATGTATGATGGTTCGGTCGACTAAGCGGGTAGTCTCGATATACATTTGACCCCTTTATTGTCGTTAAAAGAAAGTGGTTTGGTGCCACTGAAGATCATTGACAATCATAAGGGATTAAACGTACATTCAGACTTAAGGGTTTCCCTAAGTGGTACTAGTCATAGTCCAAGACACTTCTCACCATGAATTCTAGGCTTGAAAAAAAAATTGAATGGGCTTCACTTATAGGAGAGAGTTTAGTGCTGAATTGAGCTTGGACATAGGCCCGAAGTGGGCTTGAAATTATATAGCATAAGCCTTCCTTAGAAGTAGGTTTAAATCCCTTTTAATCAGGCCCACAGCTGGCCTTATTCAAGCCCAACAGTCCATTGAAAACAAGCCCAAACAATCCTTAATGTAGCCCACAATTCATGTCATAAATAGCCCAACAATTAGGACTCAAAAACAGCCCAAGAATAGACCTTAAAACAGGCCCAAAAGACTCCTAGAAAATGGGCTCATCAAATCTCCAATTGGGCCATCAACCAGCCCTTAATCAGTCCCTTAATCAGGCCCAGACCCGAGCCCAGACTGAGCTGGGCTCGCTCGAGCGGACCCAGACAGTAGCTGGGTCGCTCGAGCGACCCAGTGGGTCGCTCGAGCGGACCCAGACAGTGCCTGGTCCGCTCGAGCGACCCAGTGGGTCGCTCGAGCGGACTGGGCCTGCCCAGTCCGGCCCGAGTGCAGGAAATCATCCTTCTTTGTGTTTTTTCTTCCTTCTTTCTTGATCATTTCCATTCCCTCCTTCCATACATAATTCTACAACATCTTGGGCCTCTTCTCAACCTCCACAAACTATTAAACCATCATCCATAATCATTAAATTAACCCAAACTCCACACTTTTTAAAAGAATCCAAGTTCCTTTTCCATTTCTTTGAACACCCATTTGAACACAATGATCAAACTTTCCAAGAAACCAAAGTGAGAACACATTTTCAATACATGGTAAAGCAACAACATAGATTAAGATGGCTATGACAATGATTCCTTAAATCATAATAAACCATACACTAAAGAAGATTAACACAAAAAGGGGAAAATCAAGAAATAAAACCAAATGAGGGAAAGCATCACATTAATGTTGGAATATACTTGCCTTTAGTCAAGATAAGCTCAAAATCACTCCTTAAACCAAGCCTTAGAGCTTCAAGCTCCAAATCTACAAAAATCCCCAAAAATTTCCCAAGAAACCCTAAAATGTCAACATTTGTGAATCCTCAAAGAAAACCTTAGCAAATGGGATTAAAACACTCCAAATGGAGAGGAAAGCAAAGATCTAGAGTTTAGGAAACCAATGCTAACCTTGAGGAACCCTAACAAAGGAGAGAGGCTTGAAGGAGGGGCTTCTCTTAGCTCAAATTCCTCAATAATGGTATCTTTGGGAAGCTTGAAGAGGGAGGAAGAGTTTGAGGAGATCAATCCTCCAAGAATACCTCACCAAGTGAGAGTTCCAGATGAGAGAGAGTGAGAAGGGAGAAGAGAAAAAGCCCTACCCAAGAAGAGTAGCTGGAATGAAAATGAAGAAGAAGAAAGAAAAGCTCTCTTCTTAAGAGACAAGCCATTGTGGGCCCCGATCTTCACAAGCATAAAAATGGTACTTGCGGGCCCCGAACGGAAACGACGAAGAAGACAAAAATGATCGGCGAAATTTCTACTTTCCAAAAAGTATATTTTTGACAATTTCTGGAATTTTCGAAATTTGGGTACAGGTTTTGTGTGAAATGTCAGTTTTGCCCTTTTTCTCGAAAAACGCGATTTCTGATCACAAAATCAAGTTGGCCAAAACATGAAAGTTGACGATCTAGATGAAATAAGTCAAAATACACATAAATGAGGATTTTACAAGCATCAAGAACAAACTCAACAATCTCACACAAAATCCACGGGCGCCCCGGCCCGCGTCAAACTTAAGTCAAAGGCTAACAACGGTTCTCAAGCTAATCAAACAACCTAATCTAGCTTAATGAAATAAACTAATCATCCACTAACCCCACTTATCCACTAATCACGGTTAAAACATAATTAATATTCAAACCTGGGTCGGGGTCTGACATCCTCCACCCCTAAGAATCACATTTGGTCCTCCAAATGATCACTAACCTCTGGAAATAGCTGAGGGTACTTCTTTTGAACTTGCTCACGAAGCTCCCAAGTAGCTTCTTCTGGTCCATGGTTCTCCCAACGGATTTTTACCCACTGAATTGTCCTATTCCTCAGTTCTTGCTCTTTAGTGTCAATAATCTCTGCCGGTTTTTCAATGTATGTGGCATCCTCTCTGACATTCAACGGCTCATGTTGTAGCACGTGCGAAGGGTCTGAAACATACTTCCTTAACATTGACACGTGAAACACGTTGTGCACACCCGACAGTTCTGGAGGCAAAGCTAATCGGTACGCCACTTCCCCGATTCGACTCAAGATCTCATACGGACCAATAAATCTCTTAGACAATTTGCCTTTCTGCCCAAATCTTGTTGGAATTTGAGATGACTTGAGAAGTCTTTTGATGAATTGAAGAAGTTAGCATCTCAAGTATTGTTTTGAGTTGGAATTCTTGTCAACACATTGTCACAAACATGATGTTAATAAGCTGGTATTGATAGAGCTGAAGAGAAGAATCAGAATTGAAACTGTCAGGAATTCAGATTTACTGAAACAGAGTGGCCGGTCGACCGGGCTCTTCATGCGGTCGACCGAGCAAGAAGAAACCTGCAGAAAACAGATTCAGGTAGCTCCCAGTTATTTTCGTGACACAGTGTGTCTTCGGTCGACCGAGACCTCAGGATGTCGACCGAGCTCGAAAGTTGTCTATTTTCAGACAGTGTCTTCGGTCGACCGAGCAAGCAAGGATGTCGACCGAGCACGGGAACCAGAGTTGCGCAGAATTAGAAGTTTTGCACGAAAATTCAGCACACTTATCTAATTTGTTTGGGACTCTTTCTAAACGAATTGTAGCCTGTTTTAAATACAATTAAGGGTTACTATAACCTATATAAAGGCATGTAAGGATCGTTCTAAAGATACACCAGAAGAGAAGAAAAAAGAGAGAAGAGAAGAGAGAAGAGTGCGCTGTGTGCTGGTGCTGTTGCTGTTGCTGTTGTGCTGCATCTTTCTACAGCAATTATGGACGAGATTATGCTCTAGAAGATGGTGATTCGTCCATAAGTTAAGTGTCTCTCTGTTTATGCTTTAATTTCAATTTGTAAGGGATTGAGAAAGAGAGAATTGTAGAGGGGAAGGGCTGTAGACAGAGTTTGATCTTCTATTCTGTTTTTACATCAAGTTGGTGCTTGATGTCTGGGGTTTGGTGATCCTATCTGTGGGTGCAGATAAATTGTAAGGGGAGTCGGTGCTTCCTAGATAGTTGGTGCTATCTGAAACTAAGGGTTGGTGCTCTTTGTCGTGGGTGCGACTAAATAAGATTCAGATCTGTCCCGGATTGGTGTTCGGACAGTCTTTGAACCATGGACGTAGCCTTTCGGTGAACCACGTTAAATCTGGTGTCATTGTGTGGTTTGACTTGTTTTGTTGTTGAATTGGACCTGTTTTTAGAAATCACTGATTCACCCCCCCCTCTCAGTGATCGCGGTATCCAACAATTGGTATCAGAGCGAGGCTCCCTTGATCAGTTTAATACGCTAAGGGTGATCTCTTGTCAAATCACATGGCAGTCAATACAGGGAATATGAAAGCACCTCTGTTTGATGGTTCTAATTACTCTTTTTGGAAGATTAGGATGCAAGCCTTCATCAAATCTCTTGGCTATGATGTTTGGGAGGCTGTCAGAGCCGGTTACAATGCTGCCACCGTACCCAATGATACTGCATCGAAGAAGTTGGCAGACAATGACTCCAAGGCGCAGAATGCACTCTTTAGTGGCCTTGTGGACAGCGAGCTTGTCAAAGTAATTGCATGCAAAACAGCCAAGGAAATTTGGGACAAGTTGCAAAGCATACATGAAGGTGATGAGAAGATTAAAGAAGCCAAATTGCAAACTCATCGCTCTCAATTCGAGTCTCTTCGCATGGAGGAAAGCGAGAATGTTGACTCGTATATGCAACGAGTGAATGAAGTCACGAATGACATTCATGGACTAGGGGAGGAGATTAAAGAGCCGATCATCGTCAAAAAGGTTCTAAGATCTCTTCTTCCCCGGTTTGATTCAAAAGTCTCAGCCATCGAAGAAGCCAAAGATCTGAACGCATTTTCCATGGATGAATTACATGGTTCTCTAACTGCCTATGAGAAGCGCATAGGAAAGACGTCTTCATCTGATAAAGAAGCGGCCTTCAAAGTTCAGAAAAAGGCAAAAGAGACTGCTGGTCATGATGTTGATTCTGATGATGATGAGCTTGAGGCTCAATTTGTTAGAAAGTTGAAGAAAGGAAGCAATGGCAAGTACAAAGGGAAGCTACCCTTTAAATGCTTCAATTGTGGAGGTATTGGTCACTTTGCTGCGAAGTGTCCGCTAAAAGAAGACAATGATAATGACTCTTATGCTGAAAAGAGTAAAGGAAAGAGAAATTTCAGAAAAAGGGGCAAAGCTAAAAACTTTCTATGTCAACAAGATGACAGCACGTCTGAAACTTCAGACGATGATGAATCAACCGAAGCTCTCTTCATGGTCACTGTTGAAGAAGAAGAAGAGCTAGATCCGGAAGAGGATGAGGAGGCTGAAGTCAATCTTGAAGAGGAACTCATAGCCGCACTTGAGGAGCTTAGCATGGAACGCAAATCAAGTAAGAAAAATCTGAAACTTCTCCATGAATCTGAAAGTTCTATTATTTCTTTGAAAACTGAAGTAGAAGAATATAAAAGAATGGTAGAAGTCCTTGAAAACCAAATAAGTATCAAAAAGGAAGAGGCTATGAAACTTGAAACTGAGATCGCTAGAGCAAAGGCTGAAAATTTGGAAAATAGCAAAAAACTCAAAGCGCTCCAAGCGATTGAAGGGACTATGAAACTCAATGAACTACTGAAAGTTCAAAGACCTGCCCACTTCAGATTTGGTCTAGGATTTGAGAAAGGTGAATCCTCTAAGATTGCACCTCCTGAAAAGAAAGAGTTTGTGAAGCAAGTCACTGCACCTTCTAACTCTATGAAGCCCACTCAACCTAGAAAGGAGTCCATTCCTGTTAGAAAGGTAATGAAGTCTAACCAGCCACCTAAGAAAGGAAGAATGTTCAGATTCTATGGTTATTGCTATCATTGTAATAGATTTGGACATAAAAGAGCTGATTGCAAATTCTATGTAAGAAACAGCCCATTTGTGACTAGGAACCCTTTTTCAATCCTAAGTAGCCACAAAATTGAGTGCCATAAGTGCCATAATTATGGACACTTGGCTAGGGATTGTAGGTTGCATATTGCTAACAAATTTCAGGTTGAAAAGAAACCCAAGTTAGTCAAGGCTTGGAGAGCAAAGCAAAGTGCAGAAAGTCCCAAAGAATCTCTCATTGTGCAAACGGCATTCAATGCACAAAAGAAGACAGCACCATGGGTCCTTGATAGTGGTTGTTCAAGCCATATGACTGGTGATAAAGAGAAATTCATCAAATTACAGCACTATGAAGGCGGTTCAGTGAAATTTGGCAACAATGATGGTGCCAAAATCTACGGAAAAGGTGTTATTCAGCTTATGGCAAACAAGATCAGATCTGAAGAAGTCTTATATGTGTCTGGATTGAGACACAACCTGCTTAGTGTGAGCCAGATCTGTGACAAGGGTCACGAAGTTATCTTCACAAAGAAAGGGTTTGCCATCAAGAAGAGTAGCAACGGGAAAACAGTGGCAACTGGATCAAGAACTGCTGGAAATCTCTATACATTGTCAGATGGAGCTGAAAAGACCTGCTTGATGAGTCGGACAGAGGAAAGTTGGTTGTGGCACAAACGCCTTGGGCATCTAAGCTTTGATAACATGTCAAAGATTTGCAATTCAAAGGCTGTAAGAGGCATGTCTAAAGTTGAAAAGCCTTCCAATCCCATTTGCGACTCTTGCCAAAAGGGAAAGCAAACGAGGGTAATGTTCAAGTCAAAAGAGCATCATTCAAAGAAACCTCTTGAGCTAGTGCACACTGATCTCTGTGGACCGATGCGAACTCAAAGCACCAATGGAGATAAGTATTTTATGTTATGCATTGATGATTATACTCGTATGACATGAGTATTGTTTCTTAAGCATAAGCATCAAGCACTTGATCGTTTTAAAGTGTTTAAAGCACAGGTTGAAAATCAATTGGAAAAACGTATCAAGATTTTAAGGTCTGATCGTGGAGGCGAGTTCACATCTGAAGAGTTCAGTAAATATTGTGAACATCATGGCATTCAAAGACAGTACTCAGCCCCTAGAACTCCACAGCAAAATGGAGTTGTGGAACGGAAGAATCGCACCGTACAAGAGATGGCTCGTACGATGCTAAGTGAAAGCAAGATGGCTGACAAGTATTGGAAAGAGGCAATTCATACGGCTGTATACATTCAAAATCGATGCTTGATCAGGCCACATGAAGTCAAAACTCCCTATGAGCTATGGTTTGGAAGAAAAGCAACAGTCAAGCACTTCAGAGTCTTCGGCAGCAAGTGTTACATCAAGCGGCTCGAACAAAATCCGGGCAAATTTGAAGAAAGAGCTGACGAAGGTATATTTCTGGGTTACTCCTCTACTAGCAAGGCATATAGGTGTCTTAACAAAAGAACCAGAAAAATCATAGAAAGTGCTGATGTGAGAATAGATGAGAATATTGAACCAAAGAATGCAACTCATAATGACAGTCCAGTTTATGAGGACTCGAGTGAGATTGATGATGAGATGGCTGAATCTAATGATTCTGAGAAATCAAAGGATGACTCAGAAGATACTTCATCTAAGAAGCACAACACTTGGGTAGAGCAACATCCTAAGGATCAAATCATTGGAGATCCTAAGGCAGGCGTTCAAACTAGACAAAGTGTAGTTAGCAATTACTCACTTGTGTCCACAATTGAACCCAAGACAGTGGCTGAAGCCAGTCTCGATGATAGTTGGTTGAAAGCTATGCATGAGGAGTTGGAGCAAATTGAGAAGAACTCCACATGGGAACTTGTTCCTAGACCTACTGATAAGAATGTTATTGGTACTAAATGGGTCTTTCGGAATAAGCTGAATGAAGATGGTCAAGTCATTAGAAACAAAGCAAGGTTGGTTTGTAAAGGCTATGCTCAAGTTGAAGGCATAGATTTTGAAGAGACCTTTGCACCGGTGGCTCGTCTGGAAGCTATTCGTATGTTTCTTGCATTGGCAGCATACAAAACCTTCAAGGTATTTCAGATGGACGTAAAGTCAGCTTTCTTGAATGGTTTACTTGAAGAAGAGGTCTACATTGAGCAACCTGATGGTTTTCTCATCAGCAAAAATTCAGATCTAGTATGCAAGTTGAAAAAGGCTCTTTATGGACTGAAACAAGCGCCAAGGGCGTGGTATGCAAGGCTGGACCTATATCTCCGCAAGATCGGTTTTGGAAAAGGACTTGTTGATAGCAATCTATATGTCAAAACTGAGTTAAGCAAACAGCTGATTGTCATTGTTTATGTTGATGACATAATCTTTGGTGGCAATGATGAGGAGATGTGCAGGAATTTTGCAGAAGAGATGAAGAAAGAATTTGAGATGTCGATGCTTGGAGAACTAAAGTTCTTTCTTGGTTTACAAGTTCAGCAGCTGAAACATGGCATCTTCATATCACAAATGAAGTACATTAAGGAAATGCTGAAACGGTTCAATATGGAAGACAGCAAGCCAGTGAGCACACCAATGTCAACGAACACGAAGCTTAGCAAAGATGATAAGGCCTCGTCCGTTGATCATACCACCTATCGCTCTATGATAGGAAGCTTGCTCTACTTGACTGCAACAAGACCAGATCTTCTACAAGCAGTATGTATGGTTGCACGTTTTCAAGCAGCACCAACTGAAACGCACCTTACAGCAGTGAAAAGAATCTTTCGATATCTGAAAGGTACTATGGAGCTTGGTATCTGGTATCCCAAAGGAAAATCCTTCACTCTAGTTGCATATTCTGATGCCGATTGGGCTGGATGCGTAGATGATCGCAAGAGTACTAGCGGCGGCGCATTTTATCTTGGAGAAAGATTAGTTGCTTGGCATAGTAAGAAGCAAGACTCAGTATCCCTTTCGACAGCGGAAGCGGAATATATTGCAGCGGCAACTTGTTGTACGCAAGTGTTATGGATGCGGCAAATGCTCTCTGATCTAGGAGTTCCTACAACGGATCCTACGCCGATCCTATGTGACAACACGAGTGCAATTCACATCTCCAAGAATCCTGTTCAACATTCTAGAACAAAGCATGTAGCAATTCGTTATCATTTTCTTAAAGATAAAGTTGCTGATGGAGAGGTCAAGTTGGACTATGTTCCAACAACTGAGCAAGTGGCTGATATTTTCACGAAACCTCTGCCAAAGGAAGTCTTCGAGTATCTCCGGAAAAAGTTAGGAGTTACTCACTCTCCTAAACCGTAGGAGTTGTGCTTGAAAGGGGGAGCAATGCATTCATTGAATATCCTATTCGCTCCTCGGTTTGGTCCCTTTGGACTTGTTGTCAAAGGGGGAGAGATGTTATGCTATGATAGCAAGGAGAGATGTTATGCTATGAAAGCTAGGGGGAGATTGTTGAGTTGAAAGTGTTGAAGTTCCAATAGTGTTGCCAACAATTCCAAAGGGGGAGATTGTTGGAATTTGAGATGACTTGAGAAGTCTTTTGATGAATTGAAGAAGTTAGCATCTCAAGTATTGTTTTGAGTTGGAATTCTTGTCAACACATTGTCACAAACATGATGTTAATAAGCTGGTATTGATAGAGCTGAAGAGAAGAATCAGAATTGAAACTGTCAGGAATTCAGATTTACTGAAACAGAGTGGCCGGTCGACCGGGCTCTTCATGTGGTCGACCGAGCAAGAAGAAACCTGCAGAAAACAGATTCAGGTAGCTCCCAGTTATTTTCGTGACACAATGTGTCTTCGGTCGACTGAGACCTCAGGATGTCGACCGAGCTCGAAAGTTGTCTATTTTCAGACAGTGTCTTCGGTCGACCGAGCAAGCAAGGATGTCGACCGAGCACGGGAACCAGAGTTGCGCAGAATTAGAAGTTTTGCACGAAAATTCAGCACACTTATCTAATTTGTTTGGGACTCTTTCTAAACGAATTGTAGCCTGTTTTAAATACAATTAAGGGTTACTATAACCTATATAAAGGCATGTAAGGATCGTTCTAAAGATACACCAGAAGAGAAGAAAAAAGAGAGAAGAGAAGAGAGAAGAGTGCGCTGTGTGCTGGTGCTGTTGCTGTTGCTGTTGTGCTGCATCTTTCTACAGCAATTATGGACGAGATTATGCTCTAGAAGATGGTGATTCGTCCATAAGTTAAGTGTCTCTCTGTTTATGCTTTAATTTCAATTTGTAAGGGATTGAGAAAGAGAGAATTGTAGAGGGGAAGGGCTGTAGACAGAGTTTGATCTTCTATTCTGTTTTTACATCAAGTTGGTGCTTGATGTCTGGGGTTTGGTGATCCTATCTGTGGGTGCAGATAAATTGTAAGGGGAGTCGGTGCTTCCTAGATAGTTGGTGCTATCTAAAACTAAGGGTTGGTGCTCTTTGTCGTGGGTGCGACTAAATAAGATTCAGATCTGTCCCGGATTGGTGTTCGGACAGTCTTTGAACCGTGGACGTAGCCTTTCGGTGAACCACGTTAAATCTGGTGTCATTGTGTGGTTTGACTTGTTTTGTTGTTGAATTGGACCTGTTTTTAGAAATCACTGATTCACCCCCCCCCCTCAGTGATCGCGGTATCCAACAATTGGTATCAGAGCGAGGCTCCCTTGATCAGTTTAATACGCTAAGGGTGATCTCTTGTCAAATCACATGGCAGTCAATACAGGGAATATGAAAGCACCTCTGTTTGATGGTTCTAATTACTCTTTTTGGAAGATTAGGATGCAAGCCTTCATCAAATCTTTTGGCTATGATGTTTGGGAGGCTGTCAGAGCCGGTTACAATGCTGCCACCGTACCCAATGATACTGGCACCTAAGAGGCTAGGTCATATAAACCTAAACAGGATTGACAGGCTAGTGAAAGATTGAATCTTGCCTTCATTGGTGGTAGAATCAATGCCTGTCTGCAAATCCTGTCTGGAAGGAAAAATGACCAATAAACCCTTAGTCATCTAAAGGCAGAAGGGCCAAAGATTTATTGGAGTTAGTGTCTACTGATGTCTATGGACCCATAATATTAGAGCGAGAGATTGATGAGTATTTCATCACTTTCACCGATGATTACTCGAGATATGAATACATATACCTTATGCACCGCAAGTTCGAGATTTTTGAATAGTTCAAAGAGTTTTCGAGCGAAAGTGGAAAAGCAATTAGGTAAAAGTATAAATCCTTTTCGATAAGATTGATAAGGTGAATATCTCTCCGCTAATTTTATGGGATACTTATCAGAAAATGGGATTTGATCCCAGTAGTCTGCTCCTGGTTTGCCTCAACAGAACGGAGTAGTAGAAAGAAGGAACAAGACTCTTTTGGATATGACCAAGTCTATGATTGAGTTTCTACTGATTACCTATATTTTGGGATATGGAAACTGAAATATATATACTAAACCTCATTCCATCTAAGTCTATACTTGAGACTCCCAGGGAGTTATGGACAAGGCGAAAGCCCAGTCTACAACGCTTTTCAGGTTTGTCCAGCAAAAAGTGTATATATATTTATATTCTATCCGAAAAGGAACTAAAGGTTGGTTGCTCTATAATCCCAAGAGCAAAAAGTGCTTCGCAGCACCAATGCGGTTTTCTGGAGGGAGATTATAAGATTAACTGGAAATCTTTAGAAATGGTTATCTTGGAAGAAATTCAAGAGAAATCAATTCCAAATCCAAGAATAACCAAACTTTAAGAAAACCCGCCCATCCCAGACCCAGTAGTTACACCAGTGCCTTGTCGTAGTGGGAGTGTTGTCAGGACCCTTGACAAGTTCTCGGTTTTAGGAAAGTCTTACAAGGCAATCCCGGTGTAACCGGAACAAGATCCCTGGAACTATGATAAAGCAGTTAATGACATAGTTTTCGGGACGTTGGTTAGATGCTATGAAAGTTGAGGTTGGGTCTTTGTACTCTAATCAGGACTGGATACTTGTGGACTTGCCTGCCAATAGCAAACCTATTTGGTGCAAGTGAGTCTACAAAAGAGAAAAAGAAAGCCAGATGGAAGAGTTCCATCTGGGTACTCTTATCCATTGTGGTTCATCTCGGTGATGAGATTTGGCAAATGGATGTCAAGACAGCGTCTCACGACGGCAATCTTGAGGAAAACATCTATATGATACAGCCAGATGGTTCTATAGCTAATAACCAAGTGCAAAGAGTTTGCAGGCTGCATAAGTCCATTTATGGATTAAAGCAGCTATCCCGAAACAGAAACATCCGTATTCACTAAGGAAATCAAGTCACTTGATTTTTATCAGAATCCGGATAAGTCATGTGTAAATGAAAAGTCAAGAACGCAGGGTAGTTTTTCTGGTATTATATGTCGACGACATCCTTTTCCCATGGAGTAACATAAGGATATCGTCAACAGAAAAAGTTTTGGTTGGCTAAGACTTTTGATAATAAAGGACTTTTAAAAAGCCAGGTACATCCTAGGAATAAATTTCCATTGAGACCGGAAAAATAGGATGATAAGGCTTATCCCAATGATGTGTACATAGATAAGGTTCTGGTACGATAAACTATGCTTTGTACTAGACTGGATATCTGTCACGCAATAGGCCTAGTCAGCAAATATCAGTCTAACACAGGTCTTTATCATTGACTGATGTAAGATGTGTTCTCAAATACTTGAGAAGAACTAGAGATCACATGTTAAGTTACAGCAGTGATGAGTTGATTCCAGTCGGTTACATAGATACTGACTTCTAGTCAGATCAGGATTCTAGGAAATCAACTTTTGGGTATGTGCTTATGTTGTAGCAGCTTGAGAAGTAGCTAAGGTAGCAGATTGACTCAAAAGATTCCTTATGGAATTTGAAGTGGTATTTTTGGCAAGACAGCCGATCACAGTTTACTGTGATAACAACAGGGCAGTCACTAAGTCGAAATAACCCAAGAGCCAAAAAAGCATGTACAGAGGAAGTTATACATGGTCAGATAGATTGTGCAGAGAGGTGATGTACGATCACCAAGATAGCCTCTGGAGACAATCTGGTAGATCCCTTTACTAAGCCTTTGGCTACCAAAGTCTTTGAGCTATATGTAAAAGGGATGTGCATTAGATGCAACTCTAACTGGCATTGAGCCCAAGTGGGAGATTGTTAGTTTTATGGACTCAATCCAGTAGATGATATAATAAATTGATTAATTTCTTTATTTATCAGTATATTCATGCTTTCCTTTCATGAGATGAATGGTGATTTATTATATACATGCACATAACCAATACGAATGACATGATGGTTCATGAGATGAACCGGGGTCCACAAGTATATTAGATGTAACACATGTGTATGGATGAGATCCACATACAGGAGACATGTGTGACAAATCTTATACTTAAATATCTTCACAACCAGTGATGAGACTGGACATCTCATACTGACAAGGTTGCAGCACTTTGATCACTATGAGATAGTGTGATCTGTCTCGATCATCAGAATGTAAGATTCTGGATCATAGTACTGGTACATTGGATGTATTGAAGGACCATGAGAAGCACCTTATAAACACTGTCTTTATTTTAAGGTCTGCTCTCATAATTCCCTAGCAATAGGCTCTTAATCCTGAGACATTAATGAACTCAAGTTTCTATCTATTCATTTGCTTTGAGTCACCAATGAGTGAGGCCAACTGTAAGTCAACACCTCGGTGATTTGGGTACATGATAGTAGAGTTGTGGGAACATTCAATGGTCAAGATGGAATCTATCTCTAATATCCCCTTGTGCCAATTAATGGATTTATCATTGTAAGTGCGCACCCATTCCGATTAAGAGTTAATTGGAAAGGTACCTATGATCATTATAATTAATTAGGGCTCAAGGATAATAAGATATGGATCTAGTTTGGAAGACAGGTCCAATTGATCCATGGATATTGATAGAGGGGTCTACTTGTGGTAATGTGGAAGTTTAGGGTCTTCTATGTAATATTCATAAGACTGGAGTTCAATTGCATTTATATAGTGGAGTTATTTGCAATTAACTGTGGGCCCGGATTGCACATGAGATGTAGGGTCGCGTGTCCCAGTTGGAGCCAGCTTTCTAAGGAATCCCTAGTGGTCCCCACGCTAGCCCAATTATTAGAAAGTATCTAATTCTAATAGAACTCTAAAAGGAAAGTTACTATTTCTATTTGAAGTAAGACTTCTAATCGTGGTAATAGTAGACTTACTAATTTTAGTAGAAGTGAGACTTCTATTTTAATTAGAAAGGAATTGGAAAGTTGCTAATCATATTTGAAGTGAGACTTCTAATTATGATATAGTAAGCTACTAATTATTGTGGAAGTAATACTTCTATCTTAACTAGTAATAGAAGAGAGATACTAATTGGTAGGGAAGTAAGACTTCTATTTCAATTAGAAAGAGGAGGCGGCTTGCAAAAGCTATAAATAAGAGGAGGGCAAGGCTTGGACGTCCATGCATACTTCTAGCCTAGGGATTCACGCCCAAGGCCTTATTTGTGCAAGTGTTGCACATGCCTCTTCTCCTCTCCCTCTTCTAGTTCTCTTTCTAGTTCCTCCCTAGAGTTCCTAGTAGTTTTCTCTTGGAGATCCCACCATCTTCTTGAGAAAAAGGAGAATCTGATACGGGTCATAGCGTGGAAGATCAAGAGGTCTTGGAGATTCCTATTTGATTAGTGAAAGCGTTTCATCATCAAAGAAAGACGCAACTTCTCCATTAGAGCACAACCGAGCTCCAAAGGTATAATCTACTTCCTTGCATGTTGTAGATTTATTTGTAGCTTATATGTTGCTGGTTCTATCTTCTGGATAGAGTGTATTTACTGATCATGATGGCAGAGATTGAGGACATGGATCTTGGATTGGGTTTTAATAGCCTTCTGGATATTTGATCCCTGCATCAAGTGGGTCAAAAGTTTTGAAACCTATCCTAGAGGCCCACCTTATTTCCAACAGCCAGGCGCTGAAATCTTCTATGATTTGTTTTGTCACGAGCTAGACTCGAACTAGCATCTCTAGGATAGAAAAGAGAGGCCCAGCAAACTACCTTGCATTCTGATCGTGACTTAAGAAGAAAAGAAGAGAAAGAACTTGGAGTTGGCGCCTACATAACGAATTGCTTACTAACAAGCCATTCTACCTTTCCACTCACTCGATCTAGTCTGTTGGTGTATTCGATCTGTGCCCAGGGAGCAGCTTCACCTTCTCTCCTTCCCAGGCAGGATTATACGTTGGTTATATTAGCCTTCCCCACACAATGTATTGATAGTTTGCAGTAGTAGGATGTAAGACTCACTCTCAATGCCGAGGTGCGCCAGATCATTATAGAGGGAAGCTAGCAATTCGACATCATCTCCTGGTACTAATGTGTCGATTACGTCATTGGTTCTTTTCCCTGGTGGCAAGACTAGATTGTTTTGAGTGAACAGCGGAGTGACTACACTTCACTTAGCTGTTCCTTAATTGTGTTCGCGACCGATTCATTGACCCGCTCCTGGTAATTATCCGCTGCTAAACTTCGCAGCCTGGCAACTCGCCAACTGGCTATTATAAAAATGAATGACGGTAAGGCTGTCCTCCATCACTTCGAGGTACCTTTGACGTGGTTAAAAATGAGAATCTACTCTACTGCCAGCCAAGGCTAAGATCACGGCAGGAGTTTAAGCTTGAGCAAAACGAGTATCTGGCCTAGCCCCAACCATCTTGGCCCTAAGCTTCGTGTGCAAATTAGTCCTGCACATATCTGTCAGGCTCTCCTGAGACAGATTCTCCGGGCATTTAACAGACAGAGCTCGCCACCTTTTGATGAATGCAGAGGCTGATTCCTTCTCGCCCTGTTTGGTAGAGCACAAACGGGCGGTTGTCACTGAATCATCTTCTTCAAAGAAATGGTTCAGGAATCTTTCTTCCATATCTTTCCACGAATTGATTGACCCTTCCGGCAACATCAGGTACCAATCAAACGCGGTCTCCTTTAACGTACTGATAAACAATCGAATCTTCAAGGCATCGTTATCTGCTATGCCCCCAGTCACTTGAAATGGCAAAGGTGCTGTTGCGGAGATCCCTTCCCATCATAAGACTGGAGATTTGGCTGCTTTAATTTTGGCGGGAATGGTTCCTCATCCATCCATGCTAGATATGAAGGATTTGTTCCCTTTTTTACTCTAGAGTCATCCCTGATCTTTTGCAGCATCTATTCCACTTCTTCCCTGGTAAAGAGTCCTTTGGAAGATAATCCAGCTTCACGATCTCGGCTTTGATTGAGTTTACGGTAGCGACCACGATCTCTTCTACTTCACGGTAGCGATCACGATCTCTTCTACTTTGCCGCTCACGATCACTGGTGCGACCTTTTTCATCTTCTCGATCGCGTTCACGATCACGGTCTCTTTCTTCTTCCTCACGTTTGCGTTCCTCTTCACGCCTACGCTGATCTTCTTGACGGCGCTGATCATCCCCCGTCGCAAGCCTAGTGAGTAATGCCATCATATCGTCAAGTTTCTTTTGTGTTTCGGTGACGAACTGCGCATATGGTGGCGTCTCTATTTCTGGGCCGCTTCCTTCAATTCCTGCCATCAAGGCGCTTACTACTCTTGATTCAGCAGAAGAGACCGTTCTTGATGGTTCGACCGTTGATCCCTGTGACGAGCTACTTTGGTCACTTTGGGTCATTAGACTTCTAGCTCTGGTCACGCTCCGTGTTTGAGGGCGATCAGGGTCGAAGAGTTTAGCAAAGTCCTTAATGCCTGGACTTGAGGGTTCTGCCTTCTTCTTTTTCCAGTCTCGTCCAATCATATTGACGATGGCAATTGGGTCTTCATCCTCCTTCGGGACCCATTTTTGGACTACGTTAAGCTTAGCGGATGCTTTTCTTTTCTTGTTCGTAGCCATTTGTTCTTGCATTTCTCCTGATCATTGGAGGTCACTTCTTCGTTTACTCGCACCACTAAAGGAGGGACCCGTCGTATACCAAGTGATCATGTAACAAGACTTTCTTGGATAACGATTTGGGCCGGACGGGTTCGGGCCCGAGCAACTTTTCTTGGGCCAGAGTTCGAACTTTCAGCATTTGCCCTCAGTGTTTAGAGTAGCGGGGCTGTCTATTTTCATTGGGTCAGTTGGGCAAACCATCTTCCCCTTAGACTTTGGGCCAGACCGAGGCGTTGCCGGTTTCCCGTGCATAAAGAGTCTTTCCCGATTCATTATTTGGGTTCGACCCGGGCGAGGGCGCTCTCGCTGTTGACAATCATAGACTTTTATGCACGTCGAAGTTGAAGTGGATTGCAAAAATCTCCATTTTGAGCCCAACTTAATTAGAACCGATGGTACGGGCATTTTCGGGTAGTAGCCCACCTCTGACTGAAGATTGTCAGGTCCGGTTCTTAGCAGAAGTTTAAGGTCTATGTCTAGTTGTAACATCTCTACCTGGCTATTACTACCTATCCATCTCGCTTGCCTTCTTCTTACTACCCCCCCTGCTTCGCATCCCCCTTTTCGACCCTGGATTATTGAGGCCTCAAACCATGAAGCGGCGGACCTTGATGACAGACAGATAATAGGTTAAAGCGTCCAGCCACATCCAATAAAGAGTTCGCTCCGTACCCTATCCATGGAAGAGTGGTTGAACTCCTATCCTTGCCCGGCACCCACCAGCCCAGAAAAAACCACCCCCAAGCTGTCGATGTTGATGATGTCAGGATCAATGACCTGTTCAGCTTTCTGTGGTTGTAAGGTCTGTGACCTTACTGGGTCGGTTGGGCCAAATACCCAGCCCGTTGACCTGTTTAATTTGTTATTATTTTATTTAATTATATTTTAGATATTTAAGTGGGTTTAGATCATGAGCGAGTTTCTTTTAGTATTAGAATAGTATCTGCGAAGTTTCGTTTGATTCCGAATTAGTTTGATCATAGCAGGGGGTAGTTTGCAATTTAGGAAAAATTGAGTGTTTTTCCGAAATATTCCAATGATTTTGGGTTCGTTGGAAAGGTCTCGTCGTTCTGATGATTTTTGTCTCTTGACTCATCGCGATCCGGCGATCAGAAACCTTTCAAGTGGTCCATTCTTTCACCGGACCCACTTAAAGGGCGATTAGGTCTTTTCCTCTCTATCCTCTTCTTAAACGAGTTTTTGCCCTAATCCCATTCTTTCTCTGCAACGAACGAAAGTAACCAGCAACCATTTCTTCTTCCTATTCCTTTCTCAAGCCAGAACTCTGCCCTAGAAGACCCCGTTCGGAGATCCGATCCGTTAATCGTCTTCCTCTCGATCTCCTCTTGCTTCCGGTATCAACCTGATAAGGTTTCCAATAACTCCATCTTTTTCAATCTTATACCTTTTGGTTAGATTTAGGTCCGATCGTGATTCTTTTTCTTTCTTTCTTCTCCTTTGCGTTCTAGGCGGTTTTTGTTCGGGTTAGATTGTTGATTTTGGGGTAGAAAAGCTTCTCCTCAAATTTCACCCATTTCCAATCTTCACTTTGGTTGAGACAAGTAGATATGCATTACATTATAACCATGTATGTTGTTTATTTATCTGATATGGCTATGATTCAGATAGACTTTCCCTTAATTCCAAGCCTTTCTGATATTGATTTGGGAATTTTAATGTTAGGTTAGATTTATTAGAATGAATGAAATTAATTGTTAAATTGGTATCCTTTTATTGTTTAAATTGTTAGAAATGATGTAATGTGATTGATGGATTGAATGGGGGAGCAAGGAGGCTCAGATTTCTGCAGGTTAGCCAGGGATTGGCTGGAGGAAAAAGGGAGCAGAAACCCATTTGCGGGTTACAGGTACGCTGTCCGATCATCGGTCGCACAGTGCGATTGATCGGACAGTGAACAATCCGCAAATTAACTGTGAGCGATCACTGTCCGATCAATCGGACTGTGCACTAACTGAGAGGTGTTCAGTGCCGATCGATCGCACCTTCAGTACGATCGATCGGAGGGTGCATGGTCATTGAAACTTCGAAAGGTTTTAACTTTCAATCCGCCCGTTGGATTTTTACGTATAATATACCGTTGGAAAGCCCTCGAGACAGAGAATTCAATGGTTCTAGTTTCATCACGATCGGAGACAGGGAAGTGATGTAATTATGTGAATTAATGATTCGACTCTTGTTAATTGAGAAAGAGACTGGGTAACCTAAGATTTGGGACTTAGATGTTGGAAACCATTAACTTACTATCACATGACCATAAATGGGATTGAAATCGAATCACGTGGCTTGATGTGAATTCGATGGGTTGTCTAGGTATTCGTGTATTACACGTAGTGTAACCGAATGCATATGGAGTTGAATGGAATGATGCTCAACATGATTATACACCAAAGGATTTTTCTAAAAGCATCATTGATCCAATTTCCACATGTACTCCATTAGAACACGTAGGATACAGGGATGACACCACTTGCCTGGAATTGGATTGTAACATCTCCTTGACTTTTGACTTGTTTCCGTTGCTTTTATTCCTTGTACACTCTCTTGGCATAAAACACGTAATCAATTATGAAACATAAATTCTTATCAAATTTAGGACTTGGACCTGACTTAGAGTGTACCTTAGGAAATCGTGTCTTGTTTGATGAACATGACTAGCTAGTAATGGAAGGGGATTATCACGTGGCTGGCTTGTCTTGTATTGTTTTAGAGAAGATAATTCCTAGGATCTTGTCTTGTACATGGAACAAGCCAGACTTGCTTGTCTTGTTATTCTTGTGTCAGAACCACTCTGTATTTGTTTGCATATCATGGCTATCTGCAGTTTGGGATTTAATGACGAACCGGTTACTCGGTTGTCGGGGTGGGCAGTCAGCGTAGGACGGCGTCCATGGCGTTGAATAGTTGGGAGCAGGCTAGGACCGTGCTGCTATTCCCAGGACAGGGAGCTAGGATCCCATTGGAGCCAGAGTTTGGTATCAGTAGTCCAAGGGGATTGTTACTGGTACCCCGGGAGGTGGCTTTGGACATCCTCGGAGTCTCCCTCTTGCTTGTTCTTGTTTTGCATTTGCATGGATAGTGGTTAATGTTAGATGGTTGCTAGGATTCTTGTTATTGTTTCTATATATTAATCTTGCTTTATGCCTAGTTTCGCATTTCTTGTGTTCATATGATCTATACCTGTCATTATTCTACACTTGATGCATGTCATGTTTATTATGTTTTGTATATCTATTGCTCAACATTTTGTTGACTCTGTTCCTTGGTGTGCAAACACATCAGGTGACTTCTACTTTGAGGAGCAGGCCAGTGAGGAGATCCCAGAGGATCTCCAACCAGCTGAGGAGGCACGAGAGTGGCGTGCCGATGACGTAGAGTACCGTCATCACTCCTGGCACGAGAGAGACATTTTTGGGATCCATTAGATTTATCTTTTATTCATTATTCTCTCGTTGAATCTTTACATTATTGACTTCCGCTCTTTTATTGGCGTTGTATCTTGGGATGGCCAATGTAATAATTAACTTAACTCTTAGTTCCTCTTTACTCTTTCTTGCAAACTTTAATTTAATGAGATTCACTTTCATTGCTTGAGATTCCATATGTCTAGAGTTGTTTGGACTCTATATTTATTGTACCATGTGAGGTTTGAGGTTTGAAATATTAAATCCTCACCGCGGACTATGATCCGTGGGCCCAAAGGATAAAATTTTAATTAGTCCTAAAATTCACTCTCCGGATCCAGTTTATTCTTTAATCGGGCTTGGGGGACGGGACAAAGATGGTATCAGAGCAGTCATTGGTTTCTCAGGGTAAAAATTTTAGAAACCATAGGAACTAAGAGTTAGTAGGTTGATATATTAGTTTTGTTTCTTGCATTGTGATGTTAGCTTGGGGCATATTGGAACTAACCTTGAATGTTTTTCAGGATCATGGCTGGTAGGCACAATACCAGAGGTGAGGGTAGTTCATCTCAGAATGGCTCTGAGAATCAGTTTCATCAATTTATGGCAGCCTTCATCCAATCTCAGAAGGATATGGCTGAGCAGAGCCAGAAACAAAATGAAGACCAAGCAGTATTCCAAGCATAGATGCTTGAGGTAGCGTAGAAGGTGGGCCAGCCACAGGCTAAGGAGTATGACCTGAATGAGTTGGTTGAGAAATTCAGAAAGAGGTTTCCACCTGAGTTCCATAGGAACCATAAATAGAAACACGTGACATATTTGCAGAAATAGAGATTTTAGGCGCAATAGAAAGGAATGCTGTAACCGGGGTGGGTGAACCCTCATAGATATCAGGTGCCCGCATATATAGAGTCAAAAGAGATATGGAGTCCGGAGGGGAGGGGGGTTTTCTTCGGGGCTCGAGAGATGGAATAGATAGGGCCCCACAAGTTGTTAATTCGCCGCTGGGGAATTAACACGAAAGGGAACGAGGAATTCTCAACGAAAAAAGTGCTCTCTGAACCGAACGTGAAAGTTGTTTTCCATCAGACGGCTGTTCCCGTAACTCCACTCTCGACTTGGATTATATATCCAAAAAGGTCTGCTCTCGGCCATTCCACACGCTGCCTAGCAGAGGCGTGGTTATCTGAAGTGGATTCTCTCTTTTGTAGTAGATGCCGAACCTGCTGCTCAGTGGACGGGCGCAGCAGCTACATGGACCCCTTCCTTTCTGTTGTTGCCAGCGCTTTACCGGGCCGAGCCAAAAAATTTTTATTAGAAAGGGCAGGCAAAGCCAAAAGTCTGCTATCCCAATAGGCCAGCGGGCGGAACGAGGAGAGGGCCCGGCAATCATACCACCGCGGTCGAAAAAGTGTGTTCTCTTTGCCCTTCAGATAACACGCACCGTAGGCCATCCTCGGCCTTCTTCGTTTTTGATGAAAAACAAATCGACATCTCGATCTCCGAAAGCATTTTCCTTCCCCCGCCGCATCTCCCTCCCTTCGTCGAGCCTTTCCTTTAGTGGTTGGTGATGGGACAGCGCATTCTGCCCGTTTCTACTGGGGTCGGCGGACATGGGAGTCTGTTTGGGTACGACCCTTTCGTAACCGGGGGCAGAGGCGTGCATCAACATTTTTTTGTGTGGGTGTGCCAGATTTTCTATTTTACTTGGAATTACAAATGGTGATCCGGAGATCGACCTTCACAAGTAAAAAGGAAATCAACTTCTTTCAAGTTTTCCATTGTACATATATTTAAGAAAAGAGACATTTTCTTGATTTGCCATGAAAGGCGATTTTCTTTTGCGTTTATAGCCGATTTTGGCGTTTATAGCCGATTTTTTGCGTTTATAGCCGATTTTGGCGTTTATAGTCGATTTACAATTCTTATCAATAATGAAAGACAAGAGTTGTGATTCTTGTCTCTTTTGGAAAAATACAAACTACAATGAAAAGCAAGAAAAGGAGGATCTAACTTCTCAGGAGATTGTGGGGGACCCGTTCAGATTGACAGTCGCAAGCCATATGTAGACTTCGCCATTATCCTTGTTGATGAGAACAGAGGATGCTATTGATTCGCTTGGCTTGGCTATAACCTCAGATTTTTAGAGGACAAAGACCAAGAGGAGGTCCTATGTCCAATAAAAAGCTAAGTAGACGGGCTGAAAAGCCATGTCTAAGCCATTGGAGGCAGAAGGAGAAGGCAAGGACGTTGAGGGGGTACCCCTCCAAGGGACTTTTGTCACCTTGTAGCGGTGGTCGGTGTAGAACTTCCGTAGAGTTTTCTCTCTTTCTTTCTCTTAGATTTTTGATGCCGTTTTCTGTCTGAATTTCCGGATTTTCTGCAGTCTGTTGTGCTGTTTTATGTGTTTTGTTTTCTTCTTGGAGTGCTCTCCTATTTATAGGCTTTTTGGTAGCCATTTAGGAGGGTTTATGGGCTTTTATTTCATTAAGCCGCATAATGGGAGGAGTTACAGGATTTAATTCCTTTATTTTGTAACTCCTTTTTCTTGGCTTTTGATTGGCCGGAGGAGATTGAAGGCATTTAATCGCCTTTAATCGCCATGATGGGAGGAGTTTCATGGGTTGAATGCCATGAATCAATTGACTTGTAACTCTCGGATGCTTGCTTCTAATTGGGCCATCCAAAGAAATTGACTAATGACTGCAATAAAGATGGTCAATTAATCACATTAAGTGGTCGCCGAGCAGTTGAAGAGTCGCGGGCCGTGCCGCGTCTTTTGGGATTCTTCTGGCGATGATCAACGATGGATCTTCATGTAGATCGACATCGGATGACCATATAACTTCAGGTATTGGTTGCCAACAGCGGGTCGGTGCCATCTGTCCTGTCGATTTCTCGATCGGTCGGGAAGAAAGCACACTTTTTTGGTTGACCGGTTGGCGATCAATGTTGATTTTGATACTCTTGATGATTGACCCGTGATTTTGATGGATGTCAAAGGATTTGGTGTCTCAAAAGTATGAATTTTGGAAAATACCAGAGGTCGGATGCTTTGAATCACGAAAAAATGACGAAAAACGTGGTTTCTGGGGCCCTCCCGGCGATCCCGTGCTCCAGGGTTGCTGGCGACCTTGGGCCGGGGGTTTTTTCCACTTTTGTCCCGTTTTGTGCCTGTTTTTGCTGTTTTTCGATTATTTTTTTTTCTATATTTTTCCTTGACATTTTTGATCATTTATTGGCTTGATTTCCTTGTAGATAACCTGATGAGAATTCTTGCATTTTGTTTTGCAAAGTTTCCAATTTTTCGAGAAAGCCGAAGACTTTGTCGCGCAGAGCTGCCGATTTTCCGTCAAAAGCTGAAAATGGGACAAACGATGTCGGAATGACCTGAAATTTCGGGTGAAGCCTCCTGAGCAATAAATAAGACCAACAATAGGCTTTGTTTGAGTTTTGAAGCCGTTTGGGGTCCTATCACCAATAGACTTGCTTTTGTCGCGATGAAGATGTCGCGGCTTGATGTGCGGTCAACCGATGTCTGATTGACTTGAAATTTGATAGGGAATCTATTAAAGTCATTTTAAGATGATCCACAGGCTCTATCTTGGAAACCATGGTCCTGGGGAGCTTCGCCGCCGAGAGGCCTGATTTGGCTTCCGAGCGTCAAAGTCTGGTCAAATGTTGTCGAATTGACCTAAATTTGACGTGTAGCCCTTTGTAAGCTTTTTGAAGCTGTCCATGTGCTCTATCTGATGAGCGATGGCCTCGGAGGTTCTCACCGCCGAGAGGCTTGACTTAGCTATTCGAGGGTTGATGTAGGGTCAAACATTGTCGGTTTGACTCGGAACTTAACGTGGAGTCTTTTGGATGTATTTTGAGACCATCCATCGGCTCTGATCGAAGATTTGGTGTCTCCGATGCTTTCGCCGCCGGAAGCTCCTTTTCAGTTGCCGGAGAAGCGAAGTTAGGCCAAATGATTTTGAAATGGCCCGAAACTTCTTGTGTACTCCTCTTTTGGCTGTCTTCAAGGATTTTACAGTTTTTGTTTGATTCTGACAAGATTTGATTTTTTCTGGAAGTAGCATTGCCTATTTATGGCAGGTTGCGACTTCATGCAGTTTTCTGGCTCTTGAAGAAGCAAAGTGACATTTTTGGTGTCAACAAATGCCCCCTCGAGGTGCAGCGACGAGTTGCTTAACTTTTGTAGTCGATGTGCCTCAAAGAGATTTTGTGAAGGAGAGCTTGTGACTTGACCAAGAGTCTTTGAGCAGTCTTTCTTTTGGTATTTGTAGCCTTTTGAGCTTCCAGGGGAATTTTATGGTAGTGAAAAGGATCACGTACCATCTCGAGGCAAAGTTTTGAAGATGACATCAGGGATGTGGATTTGGGTTTTTGTTTTTAACCTTGTGACCTAATAAGCTGTATGTGGCAGGTTAGGGGGTCGGGTTTGATTTTCAACGTGTGACCCGACAAGCTGTATGTGGAATGTTGGGGGGTCAATTTTGGTTTTGATCTTGTGACCTAACAGGCTGTATGTGGCAAGTTAGGGGATCAGGTTTTGGTTTTTGGTTTTGGTCTTGTGACCTAACAAGCTGTATGTGGCAAGTTAGGGGACCAAGATTTGGTTTGGATTTTTGTGGAATGTCAATTTCAAGATTTTGGCTCAATTTGGTATATGAGGCTGGATGATTTGATTTTTGGAAGCTCATGGGGCTTGGAATTCTCTTTTGTATGGTCCAATCAACTCAAAAGAGGCATGGAACCATTTTTGTATGCTCTTGGTAAGAGGGATTTCTCTTTGACTAAAAGCCCAAAATTTTTTGTTTTTTTTAGTGCCTAGGTGGTCAAACCTGGCTCATATGGGCTAACCCATGGGACCTTAAGCTTTTTGGAATGGCTTCGATCTCATATGGTGTCATTTTTGTAAAGAAAATCTAAAAATGCCTCCTTTGGATAGAGAATATCAAGAATATCTTTATTTGGAGAGAATCTCTCATGTTCCCTTTATTTTGGGAGAGAATATCTCAAGATATCTTCTTTTGGCAGAGATTCTCTCATTGATCCTATCTTTTGGGAGAAAATCTCTCATTGATTTCTTTTTGGGAGAGAATCCCTCAAGATATCTTTCTTTTGGGAAAGAATCTTTCTAATTTCTTTCTTTTGGTAAGGTTACTAATTAGTAACACTTACCTTTTTCTTCTTTCCTTTTTTGGTTTGCTCTCTTCTATAAAAGCAAGGAGGAGGCTGGATCTCTTGTTCTTATTGCTTTCTTTTGCAACAATCCCAGGAGGGCTTCAAGACCAAGAGTTATTCTTCTTCAAGATCTTCAAGACTTTTCTTCTTCTTCTCCATCAATGGCTTCAAGTAAGTTCCCCTTTTCAAGAAAACTCCATTGTAGAAAAAAGTTCTTTCTTTTTTTTGTTTCTTTCTTTTCTTTTCTCTTTTTTCTCTTTTCCACGTGTTTTTTTTTCTACACGTTTTTTCTCTTTTTTTTGTGCCTTTTTTTTCACGTTTTTTTTTTTATTTCATTTGTGGGTTTTGAGGTGACAGAGGAGAGTCCATTGCTTCTTTCCGAACCAGAGCAAGGGATGCCAGAGGTAGATCCAGAGGTAGAGGCTCCTGGGACCAGTTCTTACACTGTTGAGGAGATACCTCGTGCTGAGATTCCTTCTCCAGCAGCTCCGACTGGAAAGAGTTCTTTCGTTCCTCTTCCAACAGGGGATGACATGAGCAGCCGACCGACGGAGCGGGGCGAATCTTCAGCTGGGCCATCTCTTCATTTTGCGAAGAAGGTGGTGGTGCAGGTTCTGAGCTCCTGGATTGAGGCTCTCCTTGCTGGACACTTGGATGCTGGATTTGGCATGATCCAGCATGTGCAGGAGATTCTCGTGATGCCGAAGAGGCTGGTCTGGATGTCACAGGCGCCAGGGCGATCGTTGATAGGATCATTGTGCTGGGTGACAAGTGGTTTGAGACCATGGGTTTTGCTGATGACCAGTTCTTCAAGGAGATGTTCCTGGACCCTGCTGATAAGGCTAAGTCTGACCTGAATGAGGCTACACAAAGCAAGAAGCAGATAGTCCGAGAGAAGAACTTAGAAGAGCTAGCCATCATTGGGCTGACACTTGACCTTAACATCCTTGATAGGGAGGTCGATGAGGCCAGGAAACGTCTTGAGCATCTGAAGGCACAAGTCGCTGCCAAGTCGGCTACAATAACAGAGGCTCGCGACAGGGAGAGTGCTCTGATTCGCCGGGTTACAGATGCTGATCGAGTTCTTGAAAGGAAGTTTCAAGAGAACAGACAATGGCAAACTGCTCGGGATAAGCTTCCCGGTGTGAAAGAAGGGTTGCAGCCTTCTCCAGCATCTCATGGCAAGTTCCTGAAGAAGCGTGCCCTGGAATCCCTGACGGCTGAGGCCAAAAGTTTGCTTGAGGAGCTAAAATCTTGGCTGGAGACCATTTTTGGTTGACCTCCTGTTTTTTTGTAACAGAAACTATCCTTCTTCCCTTTTTTTTAGTACCACATGTATTTTTTGGTACTCTTTTTTTTTTGTAGTGCTTGTGAACACTTTTTTTTTTGGTAAAGCATGTATTTTTTAGTACTCTTTTTTTTGTAGTGCTTGTGAACACTTTCTCTCTTTTCTTTTTTTTTTTGGGTACCACATGCATTTTTTTGGTACTCTTTTTTTTTTTGTTTTCCCTACGCTAACTTAAATCTTTTTGGGATAAAAGTAATTGTTAAATGGGATGCTTTTCTTTTTGTTTTCCCAACGCTCACTTAAATCTTTTTGTGATGAAAGTAATTGCTAAATGGGATGCTTCCTTCTTTTTTGTTTTCCCTACGCTCACTTAATTCTTTTTGCGATGAAAGTAATTGCTAAATGGGATTTGATCAAAAGCTTGTCATTTTGTGAAAATCTTTTGTCAAATGATTGTTTTGGCATGGGAGCCAGATTTTGTTTGTGGCATGGAAGCCGATTTTGGCATTGATAGCCGGTTTTTTGTGGCATTGATAGCCAGTTTGTTTTGTGGCATTGATAGCTGATTTGGTGGCATTGATAGCCGGGTTGGCATGAGAACCAATTTTGTGGCATTGATAGCCGATTTGGTGGCATTGATAGCCGAGTTTTTTTTCGGAAGCCAAGTTTTGGTTGGTGGCATTGATAGCCGGTTTTGTTTTGTGGCATTGATGGTCGGTTTGTTTTGTGGCATTGATATCCAGTTTGGTGGCATCTATAGCCGGTTTTTTGTGGCATTTATAGCCGGTTTTGGTTTCAAAAAATGCAAGTATCGACTAAAAGTCACCTCCCTGCTGAATGGTCTTGCAAGTATCGATGGAATGTCGCATCCTTGCTCATTCGGTTGCGAGTATCAATGGAATGTCGCATCCTCGTGGATTTGGGTGCAAGTATCGATAGGAATGTCGCATCCTTGCTTTTCAAAAATTTTGATTTTGCGGGTACTAACTTGATGTCGTTTCCCCATGATTTTTAAAATTTGCGGTTTTCTCGAACCTTTGGGTTCTGGATATCAACTGCAATGTTGCATTTCCACGATTTCTTGGTTTTTTTCGAACCAAGGTTGTGGATATCAACTGCAATGTTGCATTTCCACGATTTCTTGGTTTTTTTCGAACCTTTGAAATTTGGGTTGTGGATATCAACTGAAATGTTGCATCTCCACGGTTTTTAGGTTTTTTCGAACCTTTGAAATTTGAGTTGTGGATATCAACTGAAATGTTGCATCTCCACAGTTTTGGATTTTGTAAGTATCGACGAAATGTCGCTTCCCTGCTGTTTTGGAAGTGTCGAACGTGGTTCGTATGCTTCCAATTTGTGAGAGTATCAACTAAGCGTCGCTTCCCTGTGGTTTTTTGAAAAACCATTTTTTTTGTTAAAGACACGAGGGTCATAAGTTTTGACCTAAAACCATTTAGGTGGTAAAAGGTAGGGTGGACTAGGGTGGAAATCCCTAAATCCGGATTTTGTTTCAAACCATGAATTTTGGGTTCAAGGGTTGAAAATTTTGGTCAAGTTAGGGAAAGGTTCCTAAACTTAAATTTTTGAACAATGGAACGATGAAAGTAAGCATTGTATAAATTTCTAGAAATTTCAACATTTGATATGAAAATTCTAAAAAGAGTGGGTTTAGCGAGCGTGTATCTGGAAATCGGTTTTGGCCGTACAGGATTGCTCTTACCCAGTTGGGTAAGTCTTCAAGGGTAGTACCGCTTTAAGAACTTCCCGTTGATGGGCAGCATACATCTGTCACCCTCCATGTTTAGGAGTGCATATGCGCCGTTGGAGAAAACCTTGTCGATGACGTAGGGTCCCTCCCATTTTGGTTCAAATTTGCCTTTGGACTTGTGAGCGAAGACCATTGGTCTTTTTACCGCAAGAACCAAGTCACCCTTTTTGTAAGCCCGTTGCCTGACCTTTTTGTCGAAAGATCCTGCCATGCGTGCTTGGTAAAGTTCAATGCTTTGTTGAGCTTCGAGCCGTCTCTCATCGAGATTGTCCAGCTCATGGAGTCGCTGTTGGGATTGGTGTATGCCCTAAAGCCCATTAGCTGCATTCTCATCTTTTGTTACTAGATATTTACTGGTTATTTAATGGAAAGACTCTTTATGCTTAAAACATGTATATATGTATGGTTGTGTGAGGCCCACTGTTTCTAGTAAATGAATTAGGTGTGTAGTGTCTACACACAGATAGGTCTAATTCATGGACAACTAGAAACATCATATTTGTTCATAACTGAAAGATGGAGCTGGGCACTTCATCTTGGTAGAAGTTATAATGAGATACTCTCCTATATAGGGTGACATACCTAAGTCACGGGAGGGCTTTCCCGGATCTATCTCATTAGTGCATGTGTCATGCATTGAACAGGACCATTGTAGGTGTGATCTCTAAAATAGTACTATCACAGAAAAGAGATCAAGTCACCTCATGCTACTGAGTAACCGGTGCTCTTAATCTTGAGCATTTGTGGATGAACTGACGAAGTCAAGTTCTTGTGCTTTAATTCACTATGGGTGAGATTCTTTTCATGGGTCAACAGCTCTGTGTTTTGGGTACTCGGACTTGATCAGTTGGGACGTGCAAATGCAATATAGAATCTATGCCATCTGATGATGGAATAATCGTCCCCTTAGAATTATCCGATTAATCATCAAAATCTAAGATCTTAGTATATGGATGTTCCATATGAATATTGAACTTGTGGGTCGCTCCCTGGATCAAGAGAATGATATTCGAATGATGATTATGTTAAGGATATGAAGTTCTAAGGTTTAGATATAATCGGGAAGGTTGATAGTACATGTGATAACCTGACTCGATTATGGATGTTACATAGAGGGGCATTCAGGTCATTACACTTAGTAGGTCGAAGACAACCGTCATTTTATGACGAGCTTATTATATTATATATTTGTCCTTGGAGTTCAACCATAACTCTTTAGTGGAATGAGTTAAGGTTAAAATGGTCTTAATGTTGCTATGGGTTTAGCATGGACATTTTGGTCATTTTGGGAGCCAATGGCAAATATGTCTTTTGGTCCCTTCTCTAGTCACTTACCAAGATTGGCATGGTTTCCTAAGATGTTTAGATAACATAAGGATGAATTATTTTAGTGGAAAAATAATTTTGAGTTTAAATTCAAATAGGCCTTTGATGGCATACATGAACTTAACTCTAGATAAATTGAATGTGGGCCATGGTGTGCTTTGATATGTGGGACGTCCATAATAGGATTTCCATAGGTAAGGTTTCCAACTTTGAGTAGGACTCTCTACTTGGAAAGTTGGACTCCTCTTTGGATTAGTATTCCTATGAGTTAGTTTCCTTTTTGGATTAGGAACTTAAAATTAGTAAGTGTTCTACAACTAGGATTACTAATTGTATGGAAAGTTCCTTTTGGTTTCCTTTTCTAATTAGAGTGTTTCTTAAAGGAAATAAGTCTTTCCTTTTTGGACATCAATTAGAATAAGGAGAGATAACTTTATGGGAAAGGTTTCCAAGAAGTTTCTATAAAAGAAACCAAGGATCCCCATGGACGTCCAACACTTTGAGAGTCACTAGAAGAGCCACACGCCCAGCCCCTTGAAGCTCTTTCTTCTTCATTGAAAAAAGTTCAGGTCTGAGTTTTTCCCTTGGAGAAATAGTTCTTGTTTCCTAGATTAAGATCCCACCATCTTAGCCAATCAGATTTGGAAGTGAGATAGAGGAGAAGATCAAAGGCAATATTAGTGCAGGAAAATTCCAGCAACTTGTTTGAAAATTGCAAGTCTGAGTTCGGGCCTTTGGATCTATTTTTTCAGAGATTTGAAGTCTACAAGTCTTCGAGGTAATAGTCTTCTATCATCTCTATTAATTAGACACATGTTGGTCATGATTTAATGGAGTATCTATGCGATTCTTTATGGCTGATTTCCGCTGCATAGTGCAGAAATCAGATTTTTTAAAATCTGTCATGCTTTGCATCAGCCATAGTAGTCTCTTTATGAGAAGTTTCAGATCTGAATTGCAGTTTCTTTCAGTGGTATCAGAGCCACTCCATGTGAAATCATGATCCCATGTTGTGTGTAATTAATCCTAGATTGATTATGGGTATGGTGGCACCCTATTAAAGTTATGTTGTGATGCATGTTGTGTGCAAGTTTCATTAACATTGCTGGAATTTATTTTCCAGATTTGTTTAATGATGCACATAGTGAGTTTGCATACACTAACCTCTTTGTTTGCAGCCATGTATTGCATCCTTGATGGTTCACATGATTGTTATGTGGATTTGGATGTTTTTTAATTAGTTGGAAAGTGTACGATTGCGCGGTTAGCAATCATAGGAAGTTGTAAAGTTTCCTTAATTTTATTCCAACTAGTCTTGATGTAAGCTTTCTTGAAAAGCATAGGAATCTCCAATGTAATTTTGGTTTTGTTTCAAGACAAGAAGGTTGCAAGAAATTGGAGTCCTTGGAGATGAAGGATTCAAGACTTCAAGATGCATGAGGAGTCCTAATTCGATTAGGATTTGAAATCCTAAGAACAGGGAGCCATCAAGGAATGCATATATGGAATGCATGGTTGAATGCTTTATATAATTGCTATAATTGTCACCTAGAAACATGGCCACCATTAGGTTCTAAAATTGGCATCTTTATTGTATTAGATTGTTTTTTAGTTTGGCAAATTGTTTTAAACGGAACTTAGACCAGCACCTTCTATTTGTCTAAGGTTTAAAATTGGATAGGGTTTAGTTTATCTTGGTACCCTTGGTTTCCAAAGAAGGCTAAACTAAAATCTAATTAGATGCTACCTATGGGTTTTCATAACCCAAGATAGGTTTTTGACTCTTTGAAGGGATTTGCTCAAATGTTTTAAAGCAAAGGTTATTTGATTTTAAGATGACTTAAGTCATAAATTTAATTAACCAAGTTTGCTAGATTTAAAAAGGGCTTTTGAGTAAAACAATGTAAAGGTCAAAAAGTATAAACCCTAGCGATAAATAATAAAGTGGGAGAGGGGTTTTATGAAAGACCCCACGGCCTTCCATTTTCGGTTCATGTTATCTCATTAAAGTGTTAGTAGGAACGGCCATCCCTTCGGTGGAGTTCTTTAACTAAAGACCGCTTTGATGGGTTAATGGGTGAACTAATGTGAATATTCATAATGAGGTGTTAGTAGGAGCGGCCATCCCTTCGGTGGAGTTCTTTACTAAAGATCACTTCTATAGAATGTCAATGAAGTGTTGGTGGGAGCGGCCATCCCTTCGGTGGAGCTCTTTACTAAAGTTCACTTCTAGGAAGGATAAAAGTCTCTTCCCTTCGGAAGACTTAATCATAGACATTCTGGGAATTTCATAAGAGATGGTTATACACTTGACATAAGACGGTGATGACCTCTCCTTAGGAGTTAAGGGTTATTTGTCATATGAGGCCAAACCAATCAGTGATTGGACTACCACTGGATGTGTGTCCAGATAGTGATAATCCAAATAAGTCTGCCTTAATTCAACGTGACTGTAGGCTCGGCCATCCCTTCGATGGAGGGTCTATGAGGAGGTTGAAACACTGATACATTATGATTGGGGTTGAATAATGTAAAAAGTTTCGTGCTTTGTTTTTCCTTTTATAACAAGCACCATATGCATATTACATATATACTGCATGTCTAATTATAAACCGTTTTATATCCAGAAAAAGATGGGTAGAGATTCTTTTAGTCCGTTGATGTGCATTCTTCGTGAGAACAAACTGACTGGCCCTAACTACGTAGACTGGAAAAGAAATCTTGACATAGTACTCACAGCCGAGGAGTACAAGTATGTCTTGCTGGAAAACTATCCCGAAATTGATGCTAATTCTACTGATGACCAGCGAGAGGCTGAGAGGAAATGGAAGAAAGCGAATAGCATGGCTAAATGCTACATGCTCGCTTCCATGTCCAACATGGTGCAAACACAGCACGAGCAAATGGACACAGCCTATGAAATCATGATGTCCTTGTCTGAGATGTTTGCAGACAAGAGCAGGCCAGCTAGGCAAGCTGCTATGAGGACCATCATCAATGCTAGGATGGCTGAGGGAACACCTGTCAGAGAGCATATGCTCAAGCTGATAGATTGTTTCAATGAAGCTGAGATTCTAGGGGCTGAGATTGATGCAGGGAGTCAGACTGACATGATTCTCGAAACTTTGCCGGAATCTTTCAATCAGTTCAAGCTCAATTTCAATATGAGCAAGATGGACATGACTCTACCTGAGTTAATGAAAGAACTCCAGGCAGCAGAGGCTATCATGAAGCCCAAAGCCAAGCTCATTTTTTCCAGTCTTCCTCTAAACTGAACCCGAAAGGGAAGAAGTCCAAGAAGAAGCAGAATAAGGGAAAAGGGCAGAAAAAGAACAATGCTGGTAATAAGAAGGACAAGGGCACAGATGGAAAGCCCAAAGGGAAATGCTTCAAGTGTGGCCTTAAAGGTCATTGGAAGAAAGATTGTCCCAAGTTCCTGGCCTCAGTTAAGAAAGGTACATCTTTTTCATACTACATTGAAACTTGTCTAGTGGTTGATTCTACTGACTCATGGATAGTAGACTCAGGAGCCACTAATCATATCTGCAATTCATTGCAGGGGTTTCAGATAATGCAGAGAATTGAGAAAGGAGAGTTTGCTTTCAGAGTCGGAACTGGAGCTAAAGTTTGGGCAGTTGCAGTAGGAATAGTTACCTTACATTTTCCATGTAATAGGATATTAGTTTTAAATAATGTTTTCTATGTTCCGGACATGAGGAAGAATTTAATTTCAGTTTCCAGATTAATTAAATTTAATTATTCAGTTTCTTTCCATTCTGGTATTGATATCAGTAGAGATGGAAATATTATATGTTCCGGTAGAATACATGACAACTTATTTTATATATATCCTATTGCTCCCGCACTGCATAATGTACAACAAGAAAGCTCAACTTCCCTTAAGAGGAAGGTATCTTCAATCAATGACACATATCTTTGGCACTTACGTTTGGGTCACATTAACCTAAAATGGATTCAGAGGTTGGTAGAAGATGGGCCGTTAAGCTCATTAGTTTTCGAACCTTTTCCTCAGTGCAAATCTTGTCTCAAGGGAAAGATGACCAAACGGTCATTCTCTGGAAAGGGACTAAGGTCAAAGGAGTTGTTAGAATTGATTCACACTAATGTGTGTGGTCCTATGAACAAACCGGCTCGAGGAGGGTATGAGTATTACATCACCTTCACCGATGATTACTCTAGATATGGACATGTATACCTAATGCGACGCAAGTCTGAGGCGTTTGATAAGTTCAAACAATTCAAGGCTGAGGCAGAGCTACAACTAGGAAAACATATCAAAGCCCTTCGATCCGATCGAGGTGGCGAGTACCTCCTGGGTGAGTTCAAGGAGTACCTCACACAACATGGGATTGTGTCTCAGTTATCTGCACCGGGTACACCCCAGCAAAATGGTGTAGCAGAGAGAAGAAACCGTACCCTTCTTGATATGGTAAGGTCCATGATGAGTCATGCAACCCTACCTATATCTTTTTGGGGATATGCCCTAGAAGCAGCAGCATACATTTTAAATCTGGTACCTTCTAAATCAGTACCTAGGACACCTCAAGAAATGTGGACAAGTCGAAAACCTAGTTTAAGACATATTCACATTTGGGGTTGTCCAGCCTATGTACTGAATGATAAAGCTACCAAGCTAGAACCCAGATCGGAAATGTGCTACTTCATTGGGTATCCTAAAGAAACGAGAGGTGGCATCTTTTATCATCCAAAGGAGCAAAAGGTGCTCATCAGCACTCATGCTAGGTACTTGGAGGATGATTGTATGATGCACCAAGAGCTTAGTTGTAAAGAAACCCTTGAGGAGATTCTTCCGGGATCTCCTATAACATCTATACCAGATCCTGAGACAGTAGATGAACAAGATATTCCTTTAAACACTCCGGAGCCTCGTCGTAGTGGGAGAATTTCTAGACAGCCAGAAAGATATCTAGGAGTGTCTTTTAAGACAGACTCTGAAGATCTGGTTGAGGATCCTACTAGTTATGATGAAGCAGTAACGGATATAGATGCTGACATGTGGCAGCAAGCGATGAAATCTGAAATGGATTCTTTGTATTCCAATCAAGTCTGGGAACTTGTAGATGCACCTAAAGGGATTAAACCCATAGGGTGCAAATGGATCTACAAGAGAAAGAGAGGAGTGGATGGGAAGGTGGAAACCTTCAAAGCAAGACTGGTGGCGAAAGGATATACTCAGAAAGAGGGTATCGATTATGAGGAAACCTTTTCACCAGTGGCTATGCTTAAGTCCATAAGGATTCTCTTGGCCATCGCATGTCATTATGACTACGAGATATGGCAGATGGATGTCAAGACAGCTTTTCTTAATGGAAGTCTTGACGAATGCATCTATATGATGCAACCAGAGGGCTTCATTGCTAGTGGCCAAGATAACATGGTTTGTAAACTTAAGAAGTCCATCTATGGACTTAAGCAAGCATCTAGAGCATGGAACATCAAGTTTAATCAGGCAGTCAAATCCTTTGGCTTTGATCAAAACATTGATGAACCATGTGTGTATAAGAAAGGAAATGGGAAAGCAGTTGCATTTTTGGTTCTATATGTAGATGACATATTACTCATAGGAAATGATGTAGGTTTACTGTCATCCACAAAGGTTTGGTTATCCTCTCAATTTCAGATGAAGGATTTGGGTGAGGCCAGCTATATCTTAGGGATCAAGCTTTTGCGTGATCGCAAGAATAAGATGTTAGCCCTATCCCAATCTTCTTACATTGAGAAGATATTGGTCAAGTTTAATATGCATGACTCCAAGAAGGGCCTCCTACCTTCTAGACATGGAGTACCACTGTCTCGAGATCAATGTCCAAAGACATCTGAAGAGATAGAGAGCATGAGGAGAGTTCCATATGCATCCGCTGTTGGAAGCCTCATGTATGCTATGTTATGTACTAGACCAGATATTTGCTTTGCCGTTGGCATGGTTAGCAGATATCAGTCAAACCCTGGACCTATGCATTGGACAGCTGTTAAGCATATATTCAAGTATCTTCGGAGAACGAAAGATTATATGCTAACCTTTCGAGCAGATGATCTAACGCCATTGGCGTATACAGACTCTGATTTCCAATCTGATAGTGACGCCAGAAAGTCTACCTCAGGGTACGTCTTTACTTTGTCAGGAGGGGCTATATCATGGAGAAGTGTCAAGCAATCCTGTATAGCTGATTCTACCATGGAAGCAGAGTATGTGGCGGCATCGGAAGCTGCGAAGGAAGCGGTATGGCTCAAAAAATTCCTGTTGGAATTAGGAGTTGTTCCTGCAGTGCATAAACCGATTGTCATGTACTGCGATAACACTGGTGCTGTAGCACAGTGCAAAGAGCCCAGGAATCACAAGAAAGGCAAGCACATTCAGAGAAAGTACCACTTGATCCGGGAATTCATTCAGGATGGAGAGATAGTGGTAGAGCATATTGCTTCGGCAAATAACTTGGCTGACCCATTCACTAAGACTCTTACAGAGAAAGTCTCCACTTCTCATGTTGAGTCTATGGGTGTTAGGTTAGGAAGCAGTGATCTTTAGTGCAAGTGGGAGTTTGTTGGGATTGGTGTATGCCCTAAAGCCCACTAGCTGCATTCTCATCTTTTGTTACTGGATATTTACTGGTTATTTAATGGAAAGACTCTTTTATGCTTAAAACATGTATATATGTATGGTTGTGTGAGGCCCATTGTTTCTAGTAAATGAATTAGGTGTGTAGTGACTACACACAGATAGGTCCAATTCATGGACAACTAGAAACATCATATTTGTTTATAACTGAAAGATGGAGCTGGGCACTTCATCTTGGTAGAAGTTATAATGAGATACTCTCCTATATAGAATGACATACCTAAGTCACGGGAGGGCTTTCCCGGATCTATCTCATTAGTGCATGTGTCATGCATTGAACAGGACCATTGTAGGTGTGATCTCTAAAACAGTACTATCACAGAAAAGAGATCAAGTCACCTCATGCTACTGAGTAACCGGTGCTCTTAATCTTGAGCATTTGTGGATGAACTGACGAAGTCAAGTTCTTGTGCTTTAATTCACTATGGGTGAGATTCTTTTCATGGGTCAACAGCTCTGTGTTTTGGGTACTCGGACTTGATCAGTTGGGACGTGCAAATGCAATATAGAATCTATGCCATCTGATGATGGAATAATCGTCCCCTTAGAATTATCCGATTAATCATCAAAATCTAAGATCTTAGTATATGGATGTTCCATATGAATATTGAACTTGTGGGTCGCTCCCTGGATCAAGAGAATGATATTCGAATGATGATTATGTTAAGGATATGAAGTTCTAAGGTTTAGATGTAATCGGGAAGGTTGATAGTACATGTGATAACCTGACTCGATTATGGATGTTACATAGAGGGGCATTCAGGTCATTACACTTAGTAGGTCGAAGACAACCGTCATTTTATGACGAGCTTATTATATTATATATTTGTCCTTGGAGTTCAACCATAACTCTTTAGTGGAATGAGTTAAGGTTAAAATGGTCTTAATGTTGCTATGGGTTTAGCATGGACATTTTGGTCATTTTGGGAGCCAATGGCAAATATGTTTTTTGGTCCCTTCTCTAGTCACTTACCAAGATTGGCATGGTTTCCTAAGATGTTTAGATAACATAAGGATGAATTATTTTAGTGGAAAAATAATTTTGAGTTTAAATTCAAATAGGCCTTTGATGGCATACATGAATTTAACTCTAGATAAATTGAATGTGGGCCATGGTGTGCTTTGATATGTGGGACGTCTATAATAGGATTTCCATGGGTAAGGTTTCCAACTTTGAGTAGGACTCTCTACTTGGAAAGTTGGACTCCTCTTTGGATTAGTATTCCTATGAGTTAGTTTCCTTTTTAGATTAGGAACTTAAAATTAGTAAGTGTTCTACAACTAGGATTACTAATTGTATGGAAAGTTCCTTTTGGTTTCCTTTTCTAATTAGAGTGTTTCTTAAAGGAAATAAGTCTTTCCTTTTTGGACATCAATTAGAATAAGGAGAGATAACTTTATGGGAAAGGTTTCCAAGAAGTTTCTATAAAAGAAACCAAGGATCCCCATGGACGTCCAACACTTTGAGAGTCACTAGAAGAGCCACACGCCCAGCCCCTTGAAGCTCTTTCTTCTTCATTGAAAAAAGTTCAGGTCTGAGTTTTTCCCTTGGAGAAATAGTTCTTGTTTCCTAGATTAAGATCCCACCATCTTAGCCAATCAGATTTGGAAGTGAGATAGAGGAGAAGATCAAAGGCAATACTAGTGCAGGAAAATTCCAGCAACTTGTTTGAAAATTGCAAGTCTGAGTTCGGGCCTTTGGATCTATTTTTTCAGAGATTTGAAGTCTACAAATCTTTGAGGTAATAGTCTTCTATCATCTCTACTAATTAGACACATGTTGGTCATGATTTAATGGAGTATCTATGCGATTCTTTATGGCTGATTTCCGCTGCATAGTGCAGAAATCAGATTTTTTAAAATCTGTCATGCTTTGCATCAGCCATAGTAGTCTCTTTATGAGAAGTTTCAGATCTGAATCGCAGTTTCTTTCAGTCGCAATTTGACATTGCTTTCTTGAGTCATGTTATTTTGCAAGGATACCCTCAAGGAAGGAATTTGTACTTCCAAGGGCACGACAGCTTCGCATCCATAGGCCAAGGAGAATGGTGTGCTATGGGTTGGTCCTCAAACGGTGGTTCATTAGACTCACAAAGCTTCAGACAGTTTGTCGCTCCAGTCTTTTGTGTCTAGAGATCATTTTTTTGAGGATTTTGCAGAGTGTCTTGTTGAAAGCTTCTGCTAATCCATTTCTGCCGGATTGTATGGAGTCGAAGGACAGCTTTGGATTTTGTATTTGTCACAGAACCTGTAGAATCGATGATCCCATAATTGTGGTCCGTTATCATGGATGAATCTTTTGGGTATCCTAAAACGACAAATGATGTTGGTGCGCAGGAACTGAAGGACTGATGCGGTCTTCATTTCGTTGAGTGCAAATGCTTCTGACCACTTGGAGAAGTAATCCGTAGCGGTGAAGATGAAGTGATGACCCTTTGCTTGAAGGAGGAGAAATAGGACCTATGATGTCCATACCCCAGGCTTCGAAAGGCCATGAAATCGCTGTAGGATGTAGGATCTTCTGTTGGAAGGTTCGAAGGTGGTTCCTCCACAATATCTTCAGAGGCTTCCAGCTCAACGAAACCTTCTGGGGTTTCAAGGGCATTTCCAAACCAAGATTTTGTTCCTTTCCACGAGTCTTCTTGATCAGGAATTTTCCCAAGGCTTGCTATGAGATGATCCCAATCTCCTGTTGAAACCGTGTCGAAGTAGGCTACTTCTTTTGGAGACAAGGATTCTTCTGGGTCAGAAGACCATACGTCTGTGCCATCGGACAACTCCTCTTCATTGTCAGAGAAATTGTACCAATTGGATGAGCTTCCTGGATCTCTGTCAGGTGACTCATCGAAGAGATATCCAGGGAAGTCGATATCTTCATGTACTTGAGATGTTGAGGCTTGGTCAATAAATTGACTTTTAAGCCTTTGTGTCAACTGTCTCAGGGGAGTGTCGGGATCATACCCTAACCTGTATGAAGATTTCTCTATGAAACCGTAGAGTCTCCAATCTTCCAGCTGGCTTTTGGTCAAGACGGGCCCCAATGGTGTGAGAATACCGCGTCCTTCTCCCAAACTGACTGGGTTTTGAGCGTCATAGCCCATTTTCTTCCTAATAGTTTATGCGACAGGACTATATGAGGATAGTTGAGGCATACCTTCATTTTGGAAAGGCTCAAGCATGGAGTTTGATGAAGAAGCATCCGATCTATGGAAGAAGATCGGCTTTTCCTTTGCTGAAGTTGCTGGAACAATGAAGGAAGCTGACATAGGATCTTCTATGTCAGAAGTTGTCTCCATTGGAGTAAGAGCAGGCTGAACTTGCTGAGTGTCAGCTTGGCTTGACGATGTATCGTCTTCTGGCTCTGAATCCGAATCCGTGTATTGCATGATAGACACGAAAGAGACAACAATTTGCCCCCAGGCTTTTGCTTTGCCTTCTTCACTTTGGTTGTGATGACCAAAGGCTTTGAAGGTTTGAGGGAGATGATGAAGGGAGTTTGAATGCTTTCTTCGGATTTACCGGATGGTTTGTTTTCTTCCGGTGATTGTTAAGGAGCCTTGCCTTTATCTTTTTAGAGATTTTAGGCAAAGGGTGCTGTGTGCTTCTCCTCTTCTTCTTTTTCACCTTCATACATTTGTGAGTCTGCAAAGTGGACTTCTTTACCTTTTAAGGGTTTTCTGTCCGCAAAGACTCGATGTATCATGCCGTCATCGCCAACAAACTTGATGCATTGATGTAGAGTTGAAGGGACAACACCATTCTCGTGGATCCAGGGGCGTCCGAGAAGGATGTTGTAGCATGAAGGGGTTTTTATTGCATACACAGTGACCTCAGAGATAAGATCACCGATCTGCAACTTGAACCTGATTTTACCGATACGCCTTTGAGCACTCCCATCGTATCCAATGATATATACAGATGTGTGGCTCAGCTTGCAGGGTGGGATGCCCAACTCTTTGAGAGCCGATGTGGAGATGAGGTTGAGTGCAGAACCTGGGTCGATCTGAACTCTGTGCATAGGCATTTCCTTGATGCACCCTGTGAAGTACAGGGGTCAGTTGTGCCTTGTTTCACCAAGTAGGAGGTCGTCCTTTGTGAAGGTGATGGTTGCACTGGCTGCTTTTTTAACCGAGAGGCATTCAATGCATGATCCCTCAGTTTTCTTATTTTCTCCCTTTGAGGAAGCTTCTGAGTTTTTGACCCGGTAATCAATTTCAATTTGGAGGATTTGCGGGGCATGTTTGTCGACATCCTCATTCAACTTTTGTAATTCTGAAATGAGATTATCACAAGTGTGCGGAGATTAAAGAGCCGATCATCGTAAAAAAGGTTCTAAGATCTCTTCTTCCCCGGTTTGATTCAAAAGTCTCAGCCATCGAAGAAGCCAAAGATCTGAATGCATTTTCCATGGATGAATTACATGGTTCTCTAACTGCCTATGAGATGCGCATAGGAAAGACGTCTTCATCTGATAAAGAAGCGGCCTTCAAAGTTCAGATTAAGGCAAAAGAGATTGCTGGTCATGATTCTGATATTGATGATGATGAGCTTGAGGCTCAATTTGTTAGAAAGCTGAAGAAAGGAAGCAATGGAAATTACAAAGGGAAGCTACCCTTTAAATGCTTCAATTGTGGCGGTGTTGGTAACTTTGCTGCGAAGTGCCCGCTGAAAGAGAATAATGATGATGACTCTTATGCTGAAAAGAGTAAAGGAAAGAGAAACTTCAGAAAAAGAGGCAAAGCTAAAAACTTTCTATGTCAACAAGATGACAGCACGTCTGAAACTTCAGACGATGATGAATCAACCGAAGCTCTCTTCATGGTCACTGTTGAAGAAGAAGAAGAGCTAGATCCGGAAGAGGAAGAGGAGGCTGAAGTCAATCTTGAAGAGGAACTCATAGCCGCACTTGAGGAGCTTAGCATGGAACGCAAAACAAGTAAGAAAAATCTGAAACTTCTCCATGAATCTGAAAGTTCTATTATTGCTTTGAAAACTCAAGTAGAAGAATATAAAAGAATGGTAGAAGTCCTTGAAAACCAAATAAGTATCAAAAAGGAAGAGGCTATGAAACTTGAAACTAAGATCGCTAGAGCAAAGGCTGAAAATTTGGAAAATAGCAAAAAACTCAAAGCGCTCCAAGCGATTGAAGGGACTATGAAACTTGATGAACTACTGAAAGTTCAAAGACCTGCCCACTTCAGATTTGGTCTAGGATTTGAGAAAGGTGAATCCTCTAAGATTGCACCTCCTGAAAAGAAAGAGTTTGTGAAGCAAGTCACTGCACCTTCTAACTCTATGAAGCCCACACAACCTAGAAAGGAGTCCATTCCTGTTAGAAAGGTAATGAAGACTAACCAGCCACAAAGAAGATACAAATTCTATGGTTATTGCTTTCATTGTAATATGTTTGGACATAAAAGAGACGATTGCAAATTCTATGTGAAATACAGCTCACTTGTGACTAGGAACCCTTTTTCAATCTTAAGTAGCCACAAAATTGAGTGCCATAAGTGCTATAATTATGGACACTTGGCTAGGGATTGTAGGTTGCATATTGCTAACAAATTTCAGGTTGAAAAGAAACCCAAGTTAGTCAAGGCTTGGAGAGCAAAGCAAAGTGCAGAAAATCCCAAAGAATCTCTCATTGTGCAAATGGCATTCAATGCACAAAAGAAGGCAGCACCATGGGTCCTTGATAGTGGTTGTTCAAGCCATATGACTGGTGATAAAGAGAAATTCATCAAATTACAGCACTATGAAGGCGGTTCAGTGAAGTTTGGCAACAATGATGGTGCCAAAATCTGCGGAAAAGGTGTTATTCAGCTTATGGCAAACAAGATCAGATCGGAAGAAGTCTTATATGTGTCTGGATTGAGACACAACCTGCTTAGTGTGAGCCAGATCTGTGACAAGGGTCACAAAGTTATCTTCACAAAGAATGGGTTTGCCATCAAGAAGAGTAGCAACGGCAAAACAGTGGCAACTGGATCAAGAACTGCTGGAAATCTCTATACATTGTCAGATGGAGCTGAAAAGACCTGCTTGATGAGTCGGACAGAGGAAAGTTGGTTGTGGCACAAACGCCTTGGGCATCTAAGCTTTGATAACATGTCAAAGATTTGCAATTCAAAGGCTGTAAGAGGCATGTCTACAGTTGAAAAGCCTTCCAATCCCATTTGCGACTCTTGCCAAAAGGGAAAGCAAACGAGGGTTATGTTCAAGTCAAAGGAGCATCATTCCAAGAAACCTCTTGAGCTAGTGCACACTGATCTCTGTGGACCGATGCGAACTCAAAGCACCAATGGAGATAAGTATTTCATGTTATGCATTGATGATTATACTCGTATGACATGGGTATTGTTTCTTAAGCATAAGCATCAAGCACTTGATCGTTTTAAAGTGTTTAAAGCACAGGTTGAAAATCAATTGGAAAAACGTATCAAGATTTTAAGGTCTGATCGTGGAGGCGAGTTCACATCTGAAGAGTTCACTAAATATTGTGAACATCATGGCATTCAAAGACAGTACTCAGCCCCTAGAACTCCACAGCAAAATGGAGTTGTGGAACGGAAGAATCGCACCATACAAGAGATGGCTCGTACGATGCTAAGTGAAAGCAAGATGGCTGACAAGGATTGGAAAGAGGCAATTCATACGGCTGTATACATTCAAAATCGATGCTTGATCAGGCCACATGAAGACAAAACTCCCTATGAGCTATGGTTTGGAAGAAAAGCAACAGTCAAGCACTTCAGAGTCTTCGGCAGCAAGTGTTACATCAAGCGGCTCGAACAAAATCCGGGCAAATTTGAAGAAAGAGCTGACGCAGGTATATTTCTGGGTTACTCCTCTACTAGCAAGGCATATAGGTGTCTTAACAAAAGAACCAGAAAAATCATAGAAAGTGCTGATGTGAGAATAGATGAGAATATTGAACCAAAGAATGCAACTCATAATGACAGTCCAGTTTATGAGGACTCGAGTGAGATTGATGATGAGATGGCTGAATCTAATGATTCTGAGAAATCAAAGGATGACTCAGAAGATACTACACCTAAGAAGCACAGCACTTGGGTAGAGCAACACCCTAAGGATCAAATCATTCGAGATCCTAAGGCAGGCGTTCAAACTAGACAAAGTGTAGTTAGCAATTACTCACTTGTGTCCACCATTGAACCCAAGACTGTGGCTGAAGCCAGTCTCGATGAAAGTTGGTTGAAATCTATGCATGAGGAGTTGGAGCAAATTGAGAAGAACTCCACATGGGAACTTGTTCCTAGGCCTACTGATAAGAATGTTATTGGTACCAAATGGGTCTTTCGGAATAAGCTGAATGAAGATGGTCAAGTCATTAGAAACAAAGCAAGGTTGGTTTGTAAAGGCTATGCTCAAGTTGAAGGCATAGATTTTGAAGAGACCTTTGCACCGGTGGCTCGTCTGGAAGCTATTCGTATGTTTCTTGCATTGGCAGCATACAAAACCTTCAAGGTATTTCAGATGGACGTAAAGTCAGCTTTCTTGAATGGTTTACTTGAAGAAGAGGTCTACATTGAGCAACCTGATGGTTTTCTCATCAGGAAAAATTCAGAACTAGTGTGCAAGTTGAAAAAGGCTCTTTATGGACTGAAACAAGCGCCAAGGGCATGGTATGCAAGGCTGGATCTCTATCTCCGCAAGATCGGTTTTGGAAAAGGAATGGTTGATAGCAATCTGTATGTCAAAACTGAGTTAAGCAAACAGCTGGTTGTCATTGTTTATGTTGATGACATAATCTTTGGTGGCAATGATGAGGAGATATGCAGGAATTTTGCTGAAGAGATGAAGGAATTTGAAATGTCGATGCTTGGAGAACTAAAGTTCTTTCTTGGTTTACAAGTTCAGCAGCTAAAACATGGCATCTTCATATCACAAATGAAGTACATTAAGGAAATGCTGAAACGGTTCAATATGGAAGACAGCAAGCCAGTGAGCACACCAATGTCAACGAACACGAAGCTTAGCAAAGATGATAAGGCCTCGTCCGTTGATCATACCACCTATCGCTCTATGATAGGAAGCTTGCTCTACTTGACTGCTACAAGACCAGATCTTCTACAAGCAGTATGTATGGTTGCACATTTTCAAGCAGCACCAACTGAAACGCACCTTACAGCAGTGAAAAGAATCTTTCGATATCTGAAAGGTACTATGGAGCTTGGTATCTGGTATCCCAAAGGCAAATCCTTCACTCTTGTTGCATATTCTGATGCCGATTAGGCTGGATGCGTAGATGATTGCAAGAGTACTAGCGGCGGCGCATTTTATCTTGGAGAAAGATTAGTTGCTTGGCATAGTAAGAAGCAAGACTCAGTATCCCTTTCGACAGCGGAAGCGGAATATATTGCAGCGGCAACTTGTTGTACGCAAGTGTTATGGATGCGGCAAATGCTCTCTGATCTAGGAGTTCCTACAACGGATCCTATGCCGATCCTATGTGACAACATGAGTGCAATTCATATATCTAAGAATCCTGTTCAGCACTCTCGAACAAAGCATGTAGCAATTCGTTATCATTTTCTTAAAGATAAAGTTGCTGATGGAGAGGTCAAGTTGGAATATGTTCCAACAACTGAGCAAGTGGCTGATATTTTCATGAAACCTCTGCCAAAGGAAGTCTTCGAGTATCTCCAGAAAAAGTTAGGAGTTACTCACTCTCCTAAACCGTAGGAGTTGTGCTTGAAAGGGGGAGCAATGCATTCATTGAATATCCTATTCGCTCCTCGGTTTGGTCCCTTTGGACTTGTTGTCAAAGGGGGAGAGATGTTATGCTATGATAGCAGGGAGAGATGTTATGCTATGATAGCAAGGAGAGATGTTATGCTATGAAAGCTAGGGGGAGATTGTTGACAGTGCATGGTTGTTATTTCAGAATTTCATAATTGGTTCCAAGTGAGTGTTGAAAAGAACTTGGAAGAGCTGCAAGCTGGAGTTGAAAGAGTTGAAGAGTTGTTAGCATGTTGACAAAGTTGTTAAAGTTGACAACAATTCCAAAGGGGGAGATTGTTATAATTTGAAGAAGCTTTAAATGATTTGAATGGTAATCATGGTTTAAGGTTGTAATTGTTGTCAATCCACGTCAACATGATGAGAGGATGAAGCTCAACTACGCAATGGAAATCAGAATGGAAATAGAGCTGAAAAGAAGAATCAGAATTGAGACAGTCAGGAATTCAGATTTCCTGAAACAGAGTGGTCGGTCGACCGGGCACCCCATGCGGTCGACCGAAGCAAGAGAAACCTGCAGAAAAAGTTTTAGACTGCTTCCAGTTATTTTCGTGACACAGTGTGTCTTCGGTCGACCGGGACCCCAGGATGTCGACCGAGCGCGATAGTTATCTGATTCCAGACTGTGTATGATGTCGACCGAGCAAGCAAGGATGTCGACCGAGCACGGGAACCAGAGTTGCGCAGAAACAGAAGTCTTGCACGAAAATTCAGCATTCTTTTCTATTTCGTTTGGGACTCTTTCTAAACGAATTGTAGCCTGTTTTGAAAACAATTAAGGGTTAACATAACCTATAAAAAGGCATGTATGGGTCGTTCTTAATGACACCAGAAGAGAAGAGTTTTAGAGAAAAAATTGAGAGAGTTCTTGAGAGAAAGAAGAAGCTGCTGCTGTGTGCTGTTGTGGTGCTGTTGTGGTGACGTTTTCTACAGCAATTGTGGACGAGATTGTACTCTTGAAGATGGTGATTCGTCCATGAGTTAAGTGTCTCTCTTTATGCTTTAGATTTCAATTTGTAAGGGATTGAGAGAGAGAGAATTGTAGAGGGGAAGGGCTGTAGACAGAGTTTATCTTCTATTCTGTTTTTACATCAAGTTGGTGCTTGGTGTTTGGGGTTTGGTGATCCTATCTGTGGGTGCAGATAAATTGTAAAAGGAGTAGGTGCTTCCTAGATAGTGGGTGCTATCTAAAATACAAGGGTTGGTGCTCTTTGTCGTTGGTGCGACTAAATATATTCAGACCTGTACCGGATCGGTGTTCGGACGGTCTTGATCCGTGGACGTAGCCTTTTGGTGAACCACGTTAAATCTGGTGTCATTGTGTGGTTTGACTTGTTTTGTTGTTGAATTGGACCTGTTTTTAGAAATCACTGATTCACCCCCCCCCCCTCTCAGTGATCGCGATATCCAACATATGATGCCTCCTGCATGGCTTCTTCTTTAAATTGAGGTGGCATGAAATCATTGCTTTGAAGTCTCTGGAAGGGATGTTTTTGTTGCCACTGTTAGTTTTATGGACTCAATCCAGTAGATGATATAATAAATTGATTAATTTCTTTATTTATCAGTATATTCATACTTTCCGCTCATGAGATGAGTGGTGATTTATTATATACATGCACATAACCAATACGAATGACATGATGGTTCATGAGATGAACCGGAGTCCACAAGTATATTAGATGTAACATATGTGTATGGATGAGATCCACATACGGGAGACATGTGTGGCAAATCTTATACTTAAATATTATCACAACCAGTGATGAGACTGGACATCTCATGCTGACAAGGTTGCAGTACTTTGATCACTATGAGATAGTGTGATTTGTCTCGATCATCAGAATGGAAAATTCTGGATCATAGTGCTGGTACATTGGATGTATTGAAGGACCATGAGAAACACCTTATAAACACTGTCTTTACTTTAAGGTCTGCTCTCATAATTCCCTAGCAATAGGCTCTCAATCCTGAGACATTAATGAACACAAGTTTCTATCTATTCATTTGCTTTGAGTCACCAATGAGTGAGGCCAACTGTAGGTCAACACCTCGGTGATTTGGGTACGTGGTAGTAGAGCTGTGGGAACATTCAATGGTCAAGATGGAATCTATCTCTAATATCCCCTTATGCCAATTAATGGATTTATCATTGGTAAGTGCGCACCCATTCCGATTAAGAGTTAATTGGAAAGGTACCTATGATCATTATAATTAATTGGGGCTCAAGGATAATAAGATATGGATCTAGTTTGGAAGACAGGTCCAATTGATCCATGGATATTGATAGAGGGGTCTACTTATGGTAATGTGGAAGTTTAGGGTCTTCTATGTAATATTCCTAAGATTGGAGTTCAATTGCATTTATATAGTGGAGTTATTTGCAATTAACTGTGGGCCCGAATTACACATGATATGTGGGGTCACGTGTCCCAGTTGGAGCCAGCTTTCTAAGGAATCCCTAGTGGTCCCCACGCTAGCCTAATTATTAGAAAGTATCTAATTCTAGTTGAACTCTAAAATGAAAGTTACTATTTCTATTTGAAGTGAGACTTCTAATAGTGGTAATAGTAGACTTACTAATTTTAGTAGAAGTGAGACTTCTATTTTAATTAGAAAGGAATTGGAAAGTTACTAATCATATTTGAAGTGAGACTTATAATTATGATATGGTAAGTTACTAATTAATTAATGGAAGTAAGACTTCTATTTTAATTAAGAAGAGATAGTTACTAATTGTTTGGAAGTAAGACTTCTAATGGAAATTAGTAAGTGAGGCTTGCAAAAGCTATAAATAGAGAAGGAAAAAGGGGTGTTGGACGTCCATGAATAGTCCCATTATTGGGATTCACGCCCAGCCCTTTTAGAGTGCAAGAGTTGCATGTTTTTCCTCTCTTCCCTCTTTTAGTTCTCTTTCTAGTTCCTCCCTAGAGTTCCTAGTAGTTTTCTCTTGGAGATCCCACCATCTTCTTGAGAAAAGGAGAATCTGATACGGGTCATAGCGTGGAAGATCAAGAGGTCTTGGAGATCCCTATTTGATTGGTGAAAGCGTTTCATCATCAAATAAAGACGCAACTTCTCCATTAGAGCACAACCGAGCTCTAAAGGTATAATCTACTTCCTTGCATGTTGTAGATTTATTTGTAGCTTATATGTTGCTGGTTCTATCTTCTAGATAGATTGTATTTACTGATCATGATGGCTGAGATTGAGGACATAGATCTTGGACTGGGTTGTATAGCCTTCTGGTTAGTTGATCCCTGCATCAAGTGGGTCAAAAGTTATTGAAACCTATCCTAGAGGCCCACCCTATTTCCAACAGCCTCCAGTGAAGCGGTAGAGGAAACCTCTGCCTTTCCTTTGACTTCTTATTTTGGCTGGGTCTTCTCTTGCCGTTTGAGCTTGAGGAGATGTTTCCTAGCCTGCCTCCGTTGTTGAGCTGTAGGCTTTATTTTTACAACCTCCCAATTTTCATCTTCCAGGAGATCGGGATGTACCCATATGGGTTGTCCGTCTGGTGTCGGGTAAGGAACCAGTTCCTCGGACGCTTGGATTGAGTTTATCACATTGAAAGAAGTAGTGATCTTCTTCTTCGGTGATTTTGATGTTTGTCCACATGTCACCATGTTGACGGAGGCAGATCCATAGTTTTTGTCAAAGGTGATGACTCCGTTTTTCCACATCTCATTTATTTTCTCCCTCACAATGAAGTATTGAATGAGAGGATGCAAGATCATCTGATGGTATGGACAGTACCGAGGATCGTTGGTTTTGCCAACATCACCCGGTCTTTTGGGTTCAGGCAAGGTGAGCTTGCCGTTTGCCACAAGAGCCCCGAAGATTTCATCAACATCTTCATCAAACGGGTATTTCTTTTCTACTCGTTCTTTGAAGGCATCAGAGAGTTCAGGTCTCTTACAAGCAGCTTTGTTTTCAGCTTTCTTTTGTGGCTGAGGAGATGACTTGGTCTGCACATTGAGGACCTCTTTTTTCTTTGGTTTAGAGGTTGCAGTGGCGGTTGGCTCTTTTCTTGATGATTTCTGACATTGAGGTCTTTAATCACCGTTTTAGCTTCCATGGAAGCTTCCAGGAGTTCTCCCAGGTTTTTTGACTTGTTGCCGATGATCATGGAGCAGATTCTGGCTCTCAAGTTGTTTCAGCAGATGTCGACTAGCGACGCTTGTGGCAATACATCAGAGCATTTGAATTCCATTGCTTTTCACTTGTGAATGAAGTCATATGTTGACTCATTCTCCCCCTATTTTAGGCTGCAAAGCTGAGCCATAGTAGCGGGATGATCCTCACCTTTGAAGTGAGTCATGAAGCGTGTCTCAGCGTGGTCCATTTTTGAATGGAGTCCTCCCGCAGAGTGGAGTACCGGTCGAAGGCTGTACCTTTTAGGGTACTTGCAAAGAGGCGGATCTTGAGTGCATCTTGATCCGCGATAGCTCCCGTCAGGATCTTGAAGTAGATGACGTGCTGTCTGGCTGATCCTTTCCCCGTATATGTTTGGAGAGTAGAATGCTTGATTTTTGTGGGGAACGGGACCGAGTCAATCCATAAGGGATATGGTGGCTTGATCCCATGCTCCTTGAGTATATCCTCTTTTTTTGTTTTGGCGAGGATACTGTCTACGTACTTTTTGGTAAGGGCGTGTGACTAATTTTCTTCTCCATTTACCTCATCGTCTTGATGATTCAGAGGAGGTTCATTGTTCTCCTGATTTTGGAAGGCGTGGAGAAGGTTTTCCATCAGAGTCTCAATCCACTGTTGGCCTTATTTCAACTGCTGGATGCGTGTGATCGCATCGTCTTGAGGTGGATTGCGGGGTGGTGGCTCAAAATTTGTAGCCAAGACGTTCATCCTTCGTGATTCGAACGAATAAACTGTCCTGGTAACTGAGCTGGGGCTCATTCTTTTTGATGAAGAGCTTGAGGAAGGATCACTCTGCCGTCCTTAACTTGAAGGAGCAGGGGATTCTTCTGAGTGTCTTCTTATCCTGGAGACGCTGCGGGTCATCGGACGTCGGACATGGATTTTTGTTGCTGACTTTTGGCGTCTTCTAGTCTTTCCAACCATATGGACGGCAGCAACTTGGTTGGGTCTTTCTTTTTCGACCCATTTGGGAGAGACTTGAAGTGTAGGAGGCTGGGTCCTTTGTTTCTCTAATCTTTTTTGTCGATACGACGCGCAGCGGCGTATACGACGAGCAATTTGAGCTTCGGTTAGCTCTGGCTACGCTTTGACAGTGAAGGATGTGCTCCCTCAGGCGCAGCAGCCGAGGCTGTCATCTTTGTAGCTAGGCAAGGACAGGATGCGAACCCGGTCCTTCGCCTGTTGCAGCGAAGCTTTGAATTTTTGGAGCTCGGCCCCTGTAGAGATGAAGGGGTCGAACTGCAGGATTGTAGACTTTAGCAGGTGCTTGCAGAGGCCTTGTGGTCATGACTTGATTTTGGGCTTGTAAGAACAAGCCAGCTCATGCTGGGTTGACTTGGGAGTCAGGTTGGAGATGGGTCTCTCTTCTTTCATGTAGGCAAGAGGGTAGAACTGGTTCTCCTTGGTGGATGTTTGGGACCTTCTTTGTTTTGGTGAAGGTCTTAGGGACCAAGTCTTGGGATAGACCTGGTCGTTTGCGGGTCGAGGCTTCGTGGGGCTGCCACAGGCTTCGGGCCTTCTGGTGCTCGCCTTTGGTGTCACGGTAGTGACACGTTGAGAGGCGAGTTTCTGCCTCTTGGAAAGAGCAGTTTGTTCTTCGGGAAGTGGGAATGGTCCTAGCGTCCCAAAGACAATAGTCCGGGGAGTCGAGGTCGACCGGGAGTTTAGAGAGTTGCCAAGGGAGTTGATGCTTCGGCAGCTGATGGAGCGCTTGTAGGTGCGCGTGGTTTGCTTCGGTTGAAGCATAAGTTGTGCTTGTTCTCGTCGAAGGTAATGGTTAGTGAAGCTGCCATTGTTAGTTTTCGAAAAGTTTCTGAAATAAGACCACATCCATTAGTAATCACAAGAATATAATTATCATAAATGGGAAGTTCTATGGTTTTGTCTTTTCAAATCGCTCGAGGGAGATGGCCCAAGCAATATGAAGAAGGCAGAAAGCCATAGATGGTACAATTGTTCTGATCGCAGGTATGGTAAGCCTAGAATGAGCATCCTAGTGACTGCTAGAACTAATTGTGAACTTAAATTCGACTTATCGAGAAGCAGAGCTTGCTCGAGGTAAGAAGAATATAAAGTTGGAGTACAAATGTACCGGTCGCGAATACAGTAGACCCTGAAAGGGCGTACTAGTACCGCTAGACACAAATGTTTGGAGACCGCATCCATGAGATGAGATTCTCTGTTTTGAAAGGTCAAGATTGGATTCATCAAAGAGAGCAGATGGTATTCCGATCCAAATACGGTCTCAGCCTTTTCCGCGAGCGCCAGTACTCAGAAGGAAATGAACCATAATTTCTCGGATCTGAATCCAAAAATGACGATTTTTTTTTTTTTTTTTTTTGAAAGGCCAGTATCGGGTTCATCAAAGAGAGCAAAAGGCACTCCAATCTGAACACTGGCTCAGCGATTTTCGTGAGCGCCAGTGCTCAGAAAGGAGAAGAATTCTCCAATCTAAACCCAAAATGACGGAAGTTTTTTTTTTTTTTTTGAAGAATTCTTTTTTTTTTCAAGAGTTTTTTTTTAAAAAAAATCTTTTTATTTATTATTTATTTTATTTATTTATTTTTTTAATAATTTTTTTTTATTTTTTATTTTTGTTTTAAAATTTTTATTTTAAAATTTTTATTTAAAAAATTTTTATTTAAAAAATTTTTTTTTGAAAATTTTTTTTATTTAAAAGATGAGAGGGTACACATAGGCCTCCTAACCCGGTCTTATGAAATCTCGATTGATAGAATTGCCCCAGGTAAGGGTAGGATTACTTAATGAACCCGTTTGGAGGACCCTTGCCTAGAACAGTCAAGCTGTCTCCACACTCTGGACAAGGCTTTTCTTGAATCAACCGTGATCAAAGAATGCAGTTGGTTTAACCTTAGTGGTCTATGTCTTTTTTTGTTTTTTTATTTTTATTTTTTTCTTTAATGAACTCATCGAGGAGAAACAATGGCCTAATCCCCGATCCAAACACGGTCTCAGCGATTCCCGCGAGCGCCAATGCCTAGAAGGGAGAGGATCAAAGTTTCTCAATTTTGAATCCAAAATGAGAAATCTGATTTTTTTTTGTTTTTTGTTTTATTTTTCTAATAGACTCATCGAAGAGCAACAATGGCCCAATCCCCAATCCAAACACGGTCTCAGCGATTTCCGCGAGCGCCAGTGCCCAGAAGGGAGAGGATCAAAGTTTCTCAATTTTGAGTCCAAACTAAGAAATCTGATTTTTTTTATTTTTATTTTTTGAAAAGAGAAAGAGTGGAAATAAATTCAAAGAATTAGAAATTTCCAAAAAATCTGATCTCGTTTTTTTTAGATGCGGAATCCAACATAGACCACCAATTAGAAAGTAGCCAAAGAATCAAGAAAAGAAGTATAAGCATAGAGCAATAGATATGATATGCAAATATTTCATTTCTAGCATCGTGTTCTCAAATGAACGGGTCCCACTGGGTGGAGCCCGCTTGATGGGACAGCGCATTCTGCCCGGTTCTACCGGGGTCGGCGGACGTGGGAGTCCGTTTGGGTATGACCCTTTTGTAACCGGGGGGCAGAGGCGTGCATCAATATTTTTTTTGTGTGGGTGTGCCAGATTTTCTATTTTACTTGAAATTACAAATGGTGATCCGGAGATCGACCTTCGCAAGTAAAAAGGAAATCAACTTCTTTCAAGTTTTCCATTGCACATATATTTAGGAAAAGAGACATTTTCTTGATTTACCATGAAAGGCGATTTTTTTGGCGTTTATAGCCGATTTTTGCGTTTATAGCCGATTTACAATTCTTATCAATAATGAAAGACAAGAGTTGTGATTTTTGTCTCTTTTGGAAAAAATACAAACTACAATGAAAAGCAAGAAAAGGAGGATCTAACTTCTCAAGAGATTGTGGGGGACCCGTTTAGAATTCAGATTGACGGTCGCAAGCCATATGTAGACTTCGCCATCATCAATGCAGATGAGAACAGAGGATGCTATTGATTCGCTAGGCTTGGCTATAACCTCAGATTTTTAGAGGACAAAGACCAAGAGGAGGTCCTATGTCCAATAAAAAGCTAAGTAGACGGGCTAAAAAGCCACGTCTAAGCCATTAGAGGCAGAAGGAGAAGGCAAAGACCTTGGGGGGGGGGGGGTACCCCCCATGGGACTTATGTCACCTTGTAGTGGTGGTCGGTGTAGAACTTCCGCAGAGTTTTCTCTCTTTCTTTCTCTTAGATTTCTGATGCCTTTTTCTGTCTGAATTTCCGGATTTTCGGCAGTTTGTTTTGTTGTTTTCTGTGTTTTGTTTTCTTCTTGGAGTGCTCTCCTATTTATATGCTTTTTGGTAGCCATTTAGGAGGGTTTATGGGCTTTTATTGTCATTAAGCTGCATAATGGGAGGAGTTACAGGATTTAATTCCTTTATTTTGTAACTCATTTTTCTTGGCTTCTGATTGGCCAGAGGAGATTGATGACATTTAATCGCCTTTAATTGCCATGATGGGAGGAGTTTCATGGGTTGAATGCCATGAATCAATTGACTTGTAACTCCCGGATGCTTGCTTCTGATTGGGCCGTCCAAAGAAATGGATTAATGACTGCAATAAAGCTAGTCAATTAATCGCATTAAGTAGTCGCCGAGCAGTTGAAGAGTCGCGGGCCGTGCCACATCTTTTGGGATTCTTCTGGCGATGATCAACGATGGATCTTTATGTAGATCGACATCGGATGACCACGTAACTTAAGGTATTGGTTGCCACAGTGGGTCGGTGCCATCTGTCCTATCGATTTCTCGATCGGTCGGGTAGAAAGCACACTTTTTTGGTTGACCGGTTGGCGATCAATGTTGATTGCGATACTCTTGATGATTGACCCTTGATTTTGACGGATGTTAGAGGATTTGGTGTCTCAAAAGTATGAATTTTGGAAAATACTAGTGGTTGGACGCTTCGAATCACAAAAAAATGATGAAAAACGGGGTCTCCGGGGCCCTCCCGACGATCCCGGGCACCAGGGTCGCCGGCGACCCTGGGCAAGGGTCGCAGGGTTCTACGACCCTGGGGGGTTTCCCCCCCTTTTGTCCCGTTTTGTGTCCGTTTTTGTTGTTTTTCGATTCTTTTTTCTTCTGTATTTTTCCTTGATATTTTGATCATTTATTGGCCTAATTTCCTTGTAGAAAACCTGATGAGAATCCTTGCATTTTTTTTTTTGCAAAGTTTCCAATTTTCCGAGAAAGCCGAAGACTTTGTCGCGCAGAGCTGCCGATTTTCCGTCAGAAGCTGAAACTGGGACAAACGATGTCGGAATGACCTAAAATTTGGGGTGAAGCCTCTCTAGCAATAAATAAGACCAACCATAGGATATTTTTTGAGATTTGAAGCCGTTTGGGGTCCTATCACCAGTAGACTTGCTTTTGTCGCGATGAAGATGTCGCGGCTTGATGTGCGGTCAATCGATGTCCGATTGACTTGAAATTTGACAGGGAACCTATTGGAGTCATTTTAAGATGATCCACATGCTCTGTTTTGGAAACCATGATCCCGGGGAGCTTCGCCGCCGAGAGGCCTGATTTGGCTTCCGAGCGTCAAAGTCTGGTCAAATGTTGTCGAAATGACCTGAAATTTGACGTGTAGCCCTTTGTAAGCATTTTGAAGCCGTCCATGTGCTCTATCTGATGAGTGATGGCCTCGGAGGTTCTCTCCGTCGAGAGGCTTGATTTAGCTGTTCGAGGGTTGATGTTGGATCAAACGTTGTCGGTTTGACTCGGAACTACACGTTGAGCCTTTTGGATGTATTTTGAGACCATCCATCGGCTCTGATCGAAGATTTGGTGTCTCCGATGCTTTCGCCGCCGGGAGCTCCTTTTCAGTTGCCGGAGAAGTGAAGTTAGGCCGAATGATTTTGAAATGACCCGAAACTTCTTGTGTACTCCTCTTTTGGCTGTCTTGAAGGATCTTGTAGTTTTTGTTTGATTCTGACAAGGTTTGATTTTTTGGGAAGTAGCATTGCCTATTTATGGCAGGTTGCGACTTCATGCAGCTTTTTGGCTCCTGAAGAAGCAAAGTGACATTTTTGGTGTCAACAGTTGGGGGAAGCATTCCCTTATCTGAACTTGGCGGGCATTCTTTCGCTATGGGATGGGTTTGGTTTGAACATAGGCTTAAACATGATTGGAAGGGTCCTAGCTACGCCATGCGTTCAATACCAAAGAAGCCTCTGGAGAGCTGCAGGGATGACAAAAAGAGGGCGCTTTCCTGTGTTGCAGTGAAAAAAAGGACCTAAGAGAAGAGCGTCTTCTCTTAGGTTTCTTCCTCCCGCACCCGCCGCCGCCCGGCCCACGTTAGAGGGGAAGATTAGCAAAGCAGGAAAAGACAGAGGGAGGGGGAGCAGCATCTTATTCTCTTCGCTAGAACTTCCGGATCGGATAAGCATTCGGAACGGGCTCCGCGTTCATTTCGTTGGCAGAAACGATCCAATCCATTCGAAGCTTCGGGGAACCCAAAAACAAACGAACTCTTTTGACTTGATTAATAAATAGAATCAATGGATAGATAAACAAGAGATAGATGAACGAGATATCTTTTTGATTTTTTCTCTCTAAAATTCAGAGGAAGAGAATAGACATCCCTTTAGATTTCTATGTATTTTCTCATCTCCCGATTTTCTTTTATATCGTTATATCTGCTCTCTATAAATTTTCATCAAAAAAGAAATACATACATTTAGAGAGAGAGAGAGAGCAGATGGATCCTATCCCCTATATCGAACACTCATTCCTATCTATCGATAGAAAGATCTTCATCAAATACCGGACTTTGCCTTTTTTTTTTTTTAGGAATTCCTCATATCAAAGGCAGCTTCCCACAAGCACCCCACCCCATATGACTAGTTTGGGGGGGGGGGGGGGGGGCTGTTCGCCTTTTGAATCAAAGTAGTAGGGGCCCTTTGAAAATAGGAAACCGGAGAACCTTTCGTAAATAGGAGCCCTACTTCCTTTAGTCGCAAATGTTAGTTTTATGGACTCAATCCAGTAGATGATATAATAAATTGATTAATTTCTTTATTTATCAGTATATTCATGCTTTCCTTTCATGAGATGAATGGTTATTTATTATATACTTGCACATAACCAATACGAATGACATGATGGTTCATGAGATGAACCGGGGTCCACAAGTATATTAGATGTAATACATGTGTATGGATGAGATCCACATACGGGAGACATGTATGACAAATCTTATACTTAAAATATATTCACAACCAGTGATGAGACTGGACATCTCATACTGATAAGGTTGCAGTACTTTGATCACTATGAGATAGTGTGACTTGTCTCGATCATCAGAATGGAAGATTCTGGATCATAGTGCTGGTACATTGGATGTATTGAAGGACCATGAGAAGCACCTTATAAACACTGTCTTTATTTTAAGGTCTGCTCTCATAATTCCCTAGCAATAGGCTCTCAATCCTGAGACATTAATGAACTCAAGTTTCTATCTATTCATTTGCTTTGAGTCACCAATGAGTGAGGCCAACTATAGGTCAACACCTCGGTGATTTGGGTACGTGGTAGTAGAGCTGTGGGAACATTCAATGGTCAAGATGGAATCTGTCTCTAATATCCCCTTGTGCCAATTAATGTATTTATCATTGATAAGTGCGCACCCATTCCGATTAAGAGTTAATTGGAAAGGTACCTATTGATCATTATAATTAATTGGGGCTCAAGGATAATAAGATATGGATCTAGTTTGGAAGACAGGTCCAATTGATCCATGGATATTGATAGAGGGGTCTACTTGTGATAATGTGGAAGTTTAGGGTCTTCTATGTAATATTCCTAAGACTGGAGTTCAATTGCATTTATATAGTGGAGTTATTTGCAATTAACTGTGGGCCTGGATTACACATGAGATGTGGGGTCGCGGGTCCCAGTTGGAGCCAGCTTTCTAAGGAATCCCTAGTGGTCCCCATGCTAGCCCAATTATTAGAAAGTATCTAATTCTAGTTGAACTATAAAAGGAAAGTTACTATTTCTATTTGAAGTGAGACTTCTAATAGTGGTAATAGTAGACTTACTAATTTTAGTACAAGTGAGACTTCTATTTTAATTAGAAAGGAATTGGAAAGTTACTAATCATATTTGAAGTGAGACTTCTAAATGTGATATGGTAAGTTACTAATTAATGGAAGTGAGACTTCTATTGTAATTAGTAAAGAAGAGACAACTTGCAAAAGCTATAAATAGAGGAGAGGAGGCCTTGGACGTCCAAGCACTGTCCTTGCATTGGGATTCACGCCCAAGGCCCCCTAGTGCAAGTGTTGCACAAGTTATTCCTCTCTTCCCTCTTCAAGTTCTCTTTCTAGTTCCTCCTTAGAGTTCCTAGTAGTTTTCTCTTGGAAATCCCACCATCTTCTTGAGAAAAAGGAGAATCTAATACGGGTCATAGCGTGGAAGATCAAGAGGTCTTGGAGATCCCTATTTGATTAGTGAAAGCGTTTCATCATCAAAGAAAGACGCAACTCCTCCATTAGAGCCCAACCGAGCTCCAAAGGTATAATCCACCTCTTTGCATGTTGTAGATTATTATGGATGCTTGTTAGTTGCTGTTTCTATCCTCTAGATAGATTGTATTTACTGATCATGATGGCTGAGATTGAGGACATAGATCTTGGATTGGGTTTTATAGCCTTCTGGATAGTTGATCCCTGCGTCAAGTGGGTCAAAAGTTTTTGAAACCTATCCTAGAGGCCCACCCTATTTCCAACAATTGGTATCAGAGCCTTACCTGATCTCTTATCATGTTAGATCAGTAAGCTTGATCTAATCTTTACATGAGATGCGAAGAGGATAGATCAAGGGCTATGTACGGATCAGTTTTGATGGTTTTGCTTGGATAATTAGTAAGTCCATGTTTGGATAGTCACAAAAGGGTCTAACAATGATGGAATGATGGTAGGAAGCCATTGGGAGTCTTCAGAAGAGTTTTGGAGATGTTTGGACATGAAATAGAAAAAACCGAACAGACTGACATATGAGATTGCAGTTTTTGTTTTTGTTTCGGGGGCGCTGCCCCCTGGGCCCCCGCGAGCTGACCAGGTAGCTCGACCCCCGCCGGGGGACACCCCCAGACCCCCTCTGCGTAGGGGGCATGAATCATAGTAGTGGCAATATTTGGCATCCTATCTTTCCATTATTGTTTGGTAACCCGGCTTTGTGAGTTGCTTTGCTAGTATGAGATACTAACATGCAGGTTATCATGTTCTCTCCATATGGCCCACAAGTCTTTTTACTTTCTTTTATGGTTGAATATTTATTTTTGGCAAGTTGTAAAGGGCATCATGGTTTCCTTGTTTTCCCGGTTTAGGGCAAGGCATGGTGAAATTCCCTATGTGCCTTTTTATTTCCATTAATAGATTATCATGTAAGTCTCATCGTAGAGACATAGGAATTTATGTAATTTTCTAAATTTGTAAATTCTGGCAATGTCCGAGACAAAGAAGGAAAGTGAAGTTGGACTCCTAATCAAAGAGTTTGAAGATTACCAAAGTTGTTTTGGAGTTTCCCAAAGTGTTTGAGGAATCCAAATTTTTGGAAAGTCTAGAAGTCCAAGAAGTCTATTCTGCTTGGGCCATGTGGAGGAGAGGACTAGTTTCTAATTTTAACATTTTCTATTTATAGTTGAATGCTTTATTTAGAATGTTTCCAAATCTGATCCAAACATAGCAAGTTACTAATATTGGTCAAATCAAATTATTTTTGGAAAGAGTTCTAATTAGTGTTGATGACTCATGAGATGGACACATTGGTAACACTAATTTTAGAAACTAGACTTTCCTTATAATAACTTGACTTGGAACCAATCTTAGATCATATCATGAGATGATTTGATGTTCATATTTATATGTGGGCCTTAATACCTTAAAAAGGAAATCCTCAATTCTAAAATATTAAGTGGGAGCGGGGCATTTAATTTTAGAAATCCCCATGGTTTTCCACCATAGGTCCATTGTAAGGAAAGTATTAGCCTTGCGCCATTTTTAGAATGGCCATTCCCCACGGAGGGCTTCTATTTGTCTGGTTACTAGATATGGATCTCCTTTGGATATTATTGGTGAGACGTGGTGGGGGTTCACTCCCCAAGGAGGAGCTGCCCATTGCGGTTGTCATGCAATATTAGTTGGTGGGTCACACTTAACTAAAATAATGATGTAGTATCCCCAAGGATTTGCCTTATGTATTTTAGAAACCAAAGCTAATCGGGAGTCATACATTATTTGGTATGAGATACCTAGTTGATAATGAATGATGGGGATCATGAATAGTTAGTCTTAACAAACTTTGATCCGCACCAATCCAAGGACATTTGCACTCCCCAAGGAGGCATGCCCTAAGGGATTGGGATTCCGATGTATTCTAAACTCAGTGCTTATGAGAATTCCCATATGAATTTGGTAGAATACTAAACCCTAATGTCATTTATATTCTTTCATTGAATGTATGGTTATGTGCTTTTATTTATACAGCATGAATTCGAATACTTTCAATCCACTTGCGACCATCCTCAACCAGAACAAGTTGATGGGATCCAATTATGTAGACTGGAAAAGGAACCTGGATATTATCTTGACATCTTCAAGTTGCAAATATGTCCTTCTAATACCCCCCCCCCCCCCCTTCCTGAGCCTGAGCCTGATGCACCACAGATTGTGAAAAACTTTTACACCAAGTGGACCAAAAACAATGAGATAGCCAGATGTTTTATTCAGGCATCCATGTCTACTGTTTTACAAGAACAACATCAATCCTATAAGTCAGCATACGATATTATATCGAACTTAAAGGAGATGTTTGCAGACCAGGTCAGGCCTGCTAGGCAGGCTGCTGTAAAAGTGCTGATGGAGACAAAGATGGCTGAGGGAACCCCAGTACAAAAACATTTGTTACAAATGAAGTTGGCATTGAATGAGTTAGATGTACTGGGGACTACGTTTGATACAGAAACGCAGATCCACATGATCATTCAATCACTACCAGACTCATTCAGACAATTTGAGATCAATTATAGTAAATTGGAAATGACCATAGCTGAGCTGTCTCGCCAGTTGGTAGTGTTTGAGGAAATCATGAAGAAAAGACCAACTGCCCTCATGGCAGAAAAGTCATTTGCTAAGTCTAAACCGAAAGGCAAAGACCGGGATAGCAAGAAGAAATCAGTCATCAAAGGTCCTAAGGTGGAGTATGGTTCCACTAGTGGTGTGGCCAAGGTCAAGGGTACGGGAACAAAAGGAAAGTGTTTCCACTGTGGTATGACAGGACATTGGAGGCGGAATTGTCCAAGATTTCTGTCAAAGGAAAAGACCTCAGGTATGATTGAGTCATTTGTTTCTGAAGTTAGTTTTACAACTAGTACTTCAGAATCTTGGTTTGTAGACTTCGGTGCAACTAATTACATCAGTAATATGTTGTAGGAGTTACAGGTAATCAGGAGGATTAATGACGGAGAAATCAGTATTAACCTGGGATCGGAAGCCTAGGCAGAAGCAGTGTCAGTAGGAGTAGTAACTTAGTTATTTTCAGATATTAAGTTGATTTTGTCAGATACATTACATGTACCATTTTAAGACGGGATTTTAATTTCTAGTATGATGAATAAGAGTTATTCTGTTACTTTTGGTAATTAAATCGTCTGAAAGAGGAGCGGTGCTCTTATATTTTCTGACAAGGTAATCAATGGCTTTTATTTGTTAACTCCCACAATGTATGAGATACATGACACTGATGTTAATAATAGACCATCATTAAAGAGGTAGTCACCTTCATCTAATCCAACAAATTTTGGCACCCAAGAGGCAAGGTCATATAAACCTAAACAGGATTGACAGGCTAGTGAAAGATGGTATCTTGCCATCATTAGTGGTAGAACCAATGCCTGTCTGCAAATCCTGTCTAGAAGGCAAAAGGACCAATAGACCCTTGTTCATCTAAGGGCAGTAGGGCCAAAGATTTATTGGAGTTAGTATATACTGATGTGTATGGACCCATAATATTAGAGCGAGAGATTGATACGAGTATTTCATCACTTTCACCGATGATTACTCGAGATATGAATACATATACCTTATGCACCGCAAGTTCGAGATTTTTTGAATAGTTCAAAGAGTTTTTCGAGCGGAAGCGGAAGAGCAATTAGGTAAAAGTATAAATACTCTTCGATAAGATCGATAAGGCGAATATCTCTCCACTAAGTTTATGGGATACTTATCAGTAAATGGGATTTGATCCCAGTAGTCTGCTCCTTGTTTGCCTCAACAGAATGGAGTAGAAGAAAGAAGGAACAAGACTTTTTTACATATGATCAAGTCTATGATTGAGTTTCTAGGATTACCTAAATTTTGGGATATGGAAACTGAAATATATATACTAAACCTCATTCCATCTAAGTCTATACTTGAGACTTCCAGGGAGTTATGGACAGGGCGAAAGCCTAGTCTACAATGTTTTTCAGGGTTGTCCAGCACACGTGCTGAAGAATAAGACGGATTAGTTGGAATCGAAGTCGGAAGTATATATGTTTATATTCTATCCCAAAAGAAACTAAAAGATTAGTTGCTCTATATTCCTAGAGAGCAGAAAGTGCTTGGCAGCACCAATGCGGTTTTCTGGAGGGAGATTATAAGATTAACTGGAAATCTTTAGAAATGGTTATCTTGGAAGAAATTCAAGAAAGAACAATTCCAAATCCAAGAATAACCAAACTTTGAGAAAATCCGCCCATATTTGACCCAGTAGCTACACCAGTGCCTTGTCGTAGTGGGAGTATTGTCAGGACCCTTGACAAGTTCTCGGTCTAGGGAAAGTCTTACAAGGCAATCCCGGTGTAACCGGAACAAGATCCCTATAACTATGATAAAGCAGTTAATGACATAGTTTTGGGACGTTGGTTAGATGCTATGAAAGCTGAGGTGGAGTCTTTGTACTCTAATCAGGTCTGGATACTTGTGGGCTTGCCTGCCAATAGCAAACCTATTGGGTGCAAGTGAGTCTGCAAAAGAAAATGAGAGCCAGATGGAAGAGTTCCATCCGGATACTCTTATCCATTGCGGTTCATTTCGGTGACGAGATTTGGCAAATGGATATCAAGACAGCGTCTCACGACGGGAATCTTGAGGAAAACATCTATATGATGTAACCAGATGGTTCTATAGCTAATAACCAAGTGCGAAGAGTTTGCAGGCTGCATAAGTCCATTTATGGATTCATGCAGATATCCCGAAACAGGAACATCCGTATTGACTAAGGAAATCAAGTCACTTGATTTTTATCAGAATCCGGATAAGTCATATGTAAATGAAAAGTCAAGAACGCAAGGTAGTTTTTCTGGTATTATATGTCGACGACATCCTTCTCCTAAGGAGTGATACAGGGATATCGTCAACAGTAAAAGTTTTGGTTGGCTAAGACTTTTGATAATAAAGGACTTTGGAAAAGCCAGGTACATCCTAGGAATCAATTTCCATTGAGACCGAAAAAATAGGATGATAAGGCTTATCCCAATGATGTGTACATAGATAAGGTTCTGGTACGGTAAGCTATGCTTTGTACTAGACCGGATATCTGTCACGCAATAGGCCTAGTCAGCAAATATCAGTCTAGCACAGGTTTTTATCATTGACTGTTGTAAGATGAGTTCTTGAATACTTGAGAAGGACTAGAGATCACATGTTGAGTTATAGCAGTGATGAGTTGATTCCAGTCGGTTACATAGATACTGACTTCTAGTCAGATCAGGATTCCAGGAAATCAACTTCTGGGTATGTGCTTATGTTGTAGAAACTTGAGAAGCAACTACGGAAACAGATTGGCTTAAAAGATTCCTTATGGAACTTGTGTGGTATTTTTGGCTGGACAGCCGATCACAGTTTACTGTGATAACAGCAGGGCACTCGCTAAGTCCAAATAACCCAAGAGCCAAAAAGCATGTACAGAGGAAGTTATACATGGTCAGATAGATTGCGCAGAGAGGTGATGTACGATCACCAAGATAGCCTCTGCAGACAATCTAGTAGATCCATTTACTAAGCCTTTGACTACCAAAGTCTTTGAGCTATATGTAAAAGGGATGTGCATGAGATGCAACTCTAACTGGCATTGAGCCCAAGTGGGAGATTGTTAGTTTTATGGACTCAATCCAGTAGATGATATAATAAATTGATTAATTTCTTTATTTATCAGTATATTCATGCTTTCCTTTCATTAGATGAATGGTTATTTATTATATACTTGCACATAACCAATACGAATGACATGATGGTTCATGAGATTAACCGGGGTCCACAAGTATATTAGATGTAATACATGTGTATGGATGAGATCCACATACGGGAGACATGTATGACAAATCTTATACTTAAAATATATTCACAACCAGTGATGAGACTGGACATCTCATACTGATAAGGTTGCAGTACTTTGATCACTATGAGATAGTGTGACTTGTCTCGATCATCAGAATGGAAGATTCTGGATCATAGTGCCGGTACATTGGATGTATTGAAGGACCATGAGAAGCACCTTATAAACACTGTCTTTATTTTAAGGTCTGCTCTCATAATTCACTAGCAATAGGCTCTCAATCCTGAGACATTAATGAACTCAAGTTTCTATCTATTCATTTGCTTTGAGTCACCAATGAGTGAGGCCAACTATAGGTCAACACCTCGGTGATTTGGGTACGTGGTAGTAGAGCTATGGGAACATTCAATGGTCAAGATGGAATCTATCTCTAATATCCCCTTGTGCCAATTAATGGATTTATCATTGGTAAGTGCGCACCCATTCCGATTAAGAGTTAATTGGAAAGGTACCTATTGATCATTATAATTAATTGGGGCTCAAGGATAATAAGAAATGGATCTAGTTTGGAAGACAGGTCCAATTGATCCATGGATATTGATAGAGGGGTCTACTTGTGATAATGTGGAAGTTTAGGGTCTTCTATGTAATATTCCTAAGACTGGAGTTCAATTGCATTTATATAGTGGAGTTATTTGCAATTAACTGTGGGCCCGGATTACACATGAGATGTGGGGTCGCGAGTCCCAGTTGGAGCCAGCTTTCTAAGGAATCCCTAGTGGTCCCCATGCTAGCCCAATTATTAGAAAGTATCTAATTCTAGTTGAACTATAAAAGGAAAGTTACTATTTCTATTTGAAGTGAGACTTCTAATAGTGGTAATAGTAGACTTACTAATTTTACTAGAAGTGAGACTTCTATTTTAATTAGAAAGGAATTGGAAAGTTACTATTCATATTTGAAGTGAGACTTCTAAATGTGATATGGTAAGTTACTAATTAATGGAAGTGAGACTTCTATTGTAATTAGTAAAGAAGAGACAACTTGCAAAAGCTATAAATAGAGGAGAGGAGGCCTTGGACGTCCAAGCACTGTCCTTGCATTGGGATTCTCGCCCAAGGCCCCCTAGTGCAAGTGTTGCACAAGTTATTCCTCTCTTCCCTCTTCAAGTTCTCTTTCTAGTTCCTCCTTAGAGTTCCTAGTAGTTTTCTCTTGGAAATCCCACCATCTTCTTGAGAAAAAGGAGAATCTAATACGGGTCATAGCGTGGAAGATCAAGAGGTCTTAGAGATCCCTATTTGATTAGTGAAAGCGTTTCATCATCAAAGAAAGACGCAACTCCTCCATTAGAGCCCAACCGAGCTCCAAAGGTATAATCCACCTCTTTGCATGTTGTAGATTATTATGGATGCTTGTTAGTTGCTGTTTCTATCCTCTAGATAGATTGTACTTACTGATCATGATGGCTGAGATTGAGGACATAGATCTTGGATTGGGTTTTATAGCCTTCTGGATAGTTGATCCCTGCGTCAAGTGGGTCAAAAGTTTTTGAAACCTATCCTAGAGGCCCACCCTATTTCCAACAGCAAACCCATTAATTAGTAACTGGGCGGAGCGCACCTTTGGTACTTCAGTAGGGCGAGCTGTTTCATAGTGACTTCTTTCTTAGGGTAGGGCGACGAAAGGCTACTTCAATGACGGAAAGAGCCGAAAACTCGAGAGGGTCGCCTTTGGAAGCGAAAGCTTGCTCGACCAACCCTTGATCCTAACCCTCAGAAGTGGAAGACGGTAACCATAGCGTCACGACATAATCAAAAGGAAGGAGTGACGCTGACTGAATCCAATCCATAAACCCAAAAATGAAACGAGGTTCGTTCCCTTTCGTCAAGTAGGTAAGGTAGGCATACAAACCACTTTAGCTTTGCCTTAGACTCTATTGGAACAAAGCAAAGAAGGAGGCTGAATGGAGAAAGGAAAGGGACAAGGGCGGTCTTGCTTGGCGCGAAGGCTGCTGGATCGGGGGTAGGGTACTGTACTGTTAGATATCGCGATCACTGAGAGGGGGGGGGGGTGAATCAGTGATTCCTTAAAAACAGGTCCAATTTAACAACAAAAGCAAATCAAATCACACAAGGACACCAGATTTAACGTGGTTCACCGAAAGGCTACGTCCACGGTTCAAAGACTGTCCGAACACCAATCCGGGACAGATCTGAATCTATTTAGTCGCACCAACGACAAAGAGCACTAACCCTTAGTTTCAGATAGCACCAACTATCTAGGAAGTACCTACTCCCTTTAGTTTCAGATAGCACCAACTATCTAGGAAGCACCGACTCCCTTTACAATTTTATCTGCACCAACAGATAGGATCACCAAACCCCAGACACCAAGCACCAACTTGATGTTCTACAGAATAAGAGTAGAAACCTTTTTCTACAGCCCTTCCCCTCTACAATCTCTCTCTCTCAATCCCTTACAAATTGAAATTAAAGCATAAACAGAGAGACACTTATCTTATGGACGAAACACCATCTTCAAGAGCACATCCTCGTCCACACTTGCTGTAGAAACTTGTAACAAGACTGCACACAGCAACAACACTCTCTTCTCTCCAAAACTCTCTCTCTTTTCTTCTCTTTTCTCTTCTCTTCTTTCTCTCTTCTTGTGTTCTTAAAAATGAACCAAACATGCCTTTATATAGGTTATGGTAACCCTTAAGAGTGTTCAAAATAGGCTACAATTCGTTTAGAAAGAGTCCCAAACGAAATACTTAAGTTTCTTGAATTTTCGTGCAAAACTTCTATTTCTGCGCAACTCAGGTTTCCCGTGTGTTCTACCGGTAGTACTTGCGGTAGAACAGATGAAATTCTCATGTCCAAGCTTCTGCTAGAATTTAAGCCATTTCTACCGGTAGTACTTGCGGTTGACAGATGGAAATCTCAGGGTCAGCCTTTTCTACCCCTTTTCTACCCCTTTTCTACCCCTGTTCTATCGGTAGAACTACCGGTTGACAGATGAAATTCTGATTTCCTGTACTGTTCTATTTCAGCTCTGTTTTCTCTTTGAAGCTCTATCAACACCACACTTGTGACATTGTGTTGACAATAATTCCAACACAAGATGATACTTGAGATACTAAACACTTCAATGCTTCATAAGTGTCACGCCCCCGGACCGAGGTCCCGCTAAACGAGGCCTTAATCCGGGGACGCGGCGCGACGGGCCGGAAAATTCCGCCCGCACATGCTAGTTCCCCCAGGTTTCCGTGGTAAGGATTCACGGAATCCGATCCAATAGTGATATATAAGGATCACTTTCATAGAAATGACTTACGCGGAAGCATTGTAGCAAACCTAAAAGTCTCTCAAACGGGTATAAAATGAGAACGCAAGAGACTAGCATCAAAAGAGAAACATTTTACTGTAGGCCCCAAAGTTAGTTTAAAGTTGATACAAAAGTAAAGTTAATCATCAATTACAAATTTTTCCCAAAAGAAAATAAGCCATCAATGGCCATGACAAAAACCCAAACTGTATATCAAGAAATCCCCAAAATGTGATCGCAGCTCCAAGGCAACCCGACGTCTAAATGACGTCATCGGGCCGCCACTCGCCCTCCACTGGAACTATAGGTTCCGCCTCGAAGTGTGCCTCAACCGCGAGGGGCTCGACATCTGGCACCAAACAAAAGAGAGTCAGACACGACGGTCTGGCAAGCAATTACAACAATAATAGGATGAGAGCGAAACAAGACATGATAAGTAAGAGCTACGATGAAATCACGATTAATAACAATGTCGAAGTAAAGATAGAAGATACATCTCGATGGTTTACAAATCCAATGTCATGATGAGTAACATAAACAAATACCATGAGATGAATATTAATGCATAAAAACATTGGCAACCCACATAAAGCTATATTCTCCTGTTACCGAAGTAACCGGAGCAGACAAACCGTAGCCACTAATCGTGGGACCGGAACGACATAGTCGTTATCAAACAGAACCGTAGCCACTACTCGTGGGACCGGATAATTACCGTTGCCATGGTCGGTACAGACAGAATCCAAACTGCAGCTGGCAGACAAAATAAAGACCCCAAGCCGGATGATCAGTCCGACAAGGTGACCTAAGCCTAGTGGTGCCATTATAGTGAAAATCCGAAACCTCGAAGAAATGCAATTCTATTTATAAGATACATTTCCAAAATCGATAAGTAAACTACTCCAAACAATGCATATTGGCGGATCCGAGCAAAATAGGTGAGTAGTTTCCTCATTACTAAAACATGGGGTAACCCACTTCAAAACATTAAAAGAATTGGAGAAAGAACCCAAAACAAAAGTCTTTTTACACAAAAGAATGTATGATGGTTCGGTCGACTAAGCGGGTAGTCTCGATATACATTTGACCCCTTTATTGTCATTAAAAGAAAGTGATTTGGTGCCACCGAAGATCATTGACAATCATAAGGGATTAAGTGTACATTTAGACTTGAGGGTTTTTCCAATGGTGTTGGCCATAGTCCAAGACACTTCTCACCATGAATTCTAGGCTTGAAAAAGGTTGAATGGGCTTCTCTTATAGAAAAGGATAAAAGAGCTGAATTGGGCTTGGACGTAGGCTTGAAGTGGACTTGAATGTTATACCCAATAAGTCTTCCTTAAAAGTAGGTTTAAGTCCCTTTTAATCAGGCCCACAACTGGCCTTATCCAAGCTCAAACAGTCCATTAAAAGCAAGCCCAAACAGTCCCTAAAATAGCCCATAATTCATGTCAAAATAGCCCAACATTAGGACTCAAAAACAGCCCGAGAGTTGACCTTAAAACAGGCCCAAAGGACACCTAGGAAATGGGCTCATCACAATCTTCAATTGGGCCATCAAACAGCCTCAAATAGACCCTTAATCAGGCCCAAACCCGAGCCCAGACTGAACTGGGCTCGCTCGAGCGGACCCAGGTCCGCTCGAGCGGACCCAGACAGTAGCTGGGTCGCTCGAGCGAGGGCCAGGCAGTGCCTGGTCTGCTTGAGCGGCCCAGTGGGTCGCTCGAGCGGACTGGGCCTGCCCAGTCCAGCCCGAGTGCAGAAATCTTCCCTTTTTTTTTTTTTTTGTTTTTCTTCCTCTTTTCTTGATCATTTCCATTCCCTTTCTTCCTTACACAATTCTACAACATCTTGGGCCTCTTCTCAACCTCCACAAATCATTAAACCATCATCCATAATCATCTAATTAACACAAACTCAACACTTTTTAAAAGAATCCATGTTCTTTTCCCTTTTCTTTGAACACCCATTTGAACACAATGAAGCAAACTTTCCAAGAAGCCATAGTGAGAACAAACTCCCAATGCATGGTAGAGCAATAACATAAATTAGGTAACTATGACAATGATCCATTAAATCAAAATAAACCATAGACTAAAGAAGATTAACACAAAAAGGGAAAATTCATGAAATAGAACCAATGAGAGAAAGCATCACATAATTGTTGAAATATACTTGCCTCTAGCCAAGATATGATCAAAATCACTCTTCAAACTAAGCCTTAGAGCCTCAAGCTCCAAATCTACAAAAACCCCAAAATTTTCCCAAGAAACCCTAAAAAGTCAACATTTGTAAATCTTCAATGAAAACCTTAGCAAATGGGATTAAAACACTCCAAATGGAGAGGAAAACAAGAATCTTGAGTTTAGAAAGCCAATGCTAACCTTGAGGAACCCAAACAAGGAAGAGAGGCTTGAATAAGGGGCTTCACTTAGCTCAAACTCCTCAAGAAGAGTGTCTTTGGGAAGCTTGAAGAGGGAGGAAGAGTTTGAGGAGATCAATCCTCCAAGGACACCTCACCAAGTGAGAGTTTCAGATGAGAGAGAGTGAGAAGAGAGAAGAGGGAAAAGCCCTAGCAAAGAAAGTTGCTGGAATGAAGTGAAGAAGGAGAAAGAAGAGCCCCCTTCTTAAGAGACAAGTCTTGTGGGCCCCGATCTTCACAAGGCTAGAAATGGCACTTGCGGGCCCCGAACGAAAACGACGAAGAAGACAAAAATGATCGGTGAAATTTCTACTTTCCAAAAAGTATATTTTTGACAATTTCTGGAATTTTCGAAATTTGGGTACAGGTTTTGTGTGAAATGTCAGTTTTGCCCTTTTCCTCGAAAAACGCGATTTCTGATCACAAAATCAAGTTGGCCAAAACATGAAAGTTGATGATCTAGATGAAATAAGTCAAAATACGCATAAATTGGGATTTTACAAGCATCATGAATAAACTCAACGATTTCACACACAATCCACGGGCGCCCCGGCCCGTGTCAAACTTAAGTCAAAGACTAACAAAGGTTCTCAAAGCTAATCAAACATTCTAATCTAGCTTAATAAAATAAGCTAATCGTCCACTAACCCCACTTATCCACTAATCACGGTTAAAACATAATTAAATACTTCAAACCTGGGTCGGGGTCTGACATCCTCCACCCCTAAGAATCACATTTGGTCCTCCAAATGATCACTAACCTCTGGGAATAGCTGAGGGTACTTCTTTTGGACTTGCTCATGAAGTTCCCAAGTGGCTTCTTCTGGTCCGTGATTCTCCCAACGAATCTTTACCCACTGAATTGTCCTATTCCTCAGTTCTTGCTCTTTGGTGTCGATAATCTCTGCCGGTTTTTCGATGTAGGTGGCATCCTCTCTGACATCCAACGGCTCATGTTGTAGCACGTGCGAAGGGTCTGAAACATACTTCCTTAACATTGACACGTGAAACACGTTGTGCACACCCGACAGTTCTGGAGGCAAAGCTAATCTGTACGCCACTTCCCCGATTCGACTCAAGATCTCATACGGACCAATAAATCTCTTAGACAATTTGCCCTTCTGCCCAAATCTCAGTGTCCCTCTGACCGGAGATACCTTTAAGAATACCTTGTCTCCAATTTGGAATTGGAGATCCTTTCTTCGAACATCAGCATAGCTCTTCTGTTGGCTCCTCGCAATCTTCAATCTCTCATGGATAATTCTGACTTTATCACTTGTTTCCTCGACTAAAGATGGACCATGAAAACTGCGTTCTCCGACTTCTTCCCAACACACGGGGGTTCTACACTTCCTGCCATATAGCGCTTCAAAAGGGGCCATTCCTATGCTTGAATGGTAGCTATTGTTGTAGGCAAATTCACAAAGCGGTAGATTCTCGTCCCACTGATTCTTGAAATCAAGGACACAAGCCCTAAGCATGTCTTCAAGGGTCTGAATGGTCCTTTCCGACTGACCATCCGTCTGCGGGTGGTACGCTGTACTGAATTGAAGCTTCGTTCCCATCGATTCATGCAAAGTCTTCCAAAACCTCGAAACAAATCTACTATCCCGATCTGAAGTGATGGAAACCGGCTGACCATGACGACTAACGATCTCTTTAACAAAAGCTTGCGCTAAAGCCAACATGTGCATCTTCTTACCGGTCTTCAAAGGAATAAAGTGTGCCGACTTCGTTAACCGATCCACTATGATCCAAATGGCATTGTTCCCTTTGCTCGTAGTCGGTAAACCTGATACAAAATCCATTGTCGGGTGCTCCCATTTCCACTCTGGGATTTCTAACGGTTGCAAAAGACCAGGTGGTTTCTGATGTTCTGCCTTCACTAATTGACAAGTCATACACCTAGACACAAAGGCTGCTATCTCTCTCTTCATATTGTTCCACCAAAAATGACTCTTCAAATTTTGGTACATCTTCGTACTCCCTGGGTGCACTGAATACCTCGTATTATGAGCTTCTACCATAATGTCATCTTTCAAATTGTCTACTTTAGGAACACAAAGTCTGCCACGGAAGTACAAAACTCCATCCAACATCTGAAAATCTGGCCTTTCCGAGATATGCTCCACAATTTTAACCAAGTCTGGATCTTGCATCTGATTGTCCTTAATTTTCTGAATGAAGACTGGCTCGGACACTGTCATATTTGCCAACACAACTCCTTCTCTCAAAGGTTCGAACTCTACTCCCAAATCCTCAAATTGCTGAAAATTGTAAAACCCATGCAAACTGGCCAAACAAACTGATTTCCTACTCAACGCATCAGCCACTACGTTAACTTTCCCCGGATGATAGATAATCGGAAAATCATAGTCTTTGATGTACTCCATCCACCTTCTTTGCCTCATATTTAATTCCTTTTGAGAGAACAAGTACTGGAGACTACGGTGATCCGAATGAACTTCAAACTTTTCTCCGTACAAATAGTGTCTCCACATCTTCAACGCGAAAACTATGGCTGCTAACTCCAAATCGTGCGTTGCATATTTCTTTTCATGTTCCTTCAATTGCCTCGAGCCATATGCAATCACATTTCCATTTTGCATCAAAACACAACCGAGTCCTACTCCTGAAGCATCCGTAAAGATAACAAAACCACCACTCCCCGAAGGTAAGGTGAGGACAGGCGCTGAAGTTAACCTCCTTTTCAACTCTTCAAAACTAGCTTCACACTTCTCTGACCATACAAACGGCACATTCTTTCGGGTTAACTTAGTCAACGGTGCTGCAATGGATGAAAAACCTTGAACAAATCTCCTATAATAACCTGCCAAACCCAGAAAACTTCTAATCTCTGTCACATTTTTCGGTCTCTCCCAACTGATAATTGCTTCTATCTTTGATGGGTCAACTGCTAGCCCTTCTTCAGAAATAATGTGACCGAGAAAAGAGACTTGCTCTAGCCAAAACTCACACTTCCCAAGCTTCGCATACAACTGGTTATCTCTCAACAACTGCAAAGAAGTCCTCAAATGCTGCTCATGATCTTCTCTCGACTTGGAATACACTAGAATATCATCAATGAAAACGACGGTGAACTGATCTAGATAGGGTGCGAAAATCTTGTTCATGAGAGCCATGAATACCGCTGGTGCATTCGTCAGTCCAAAGGGCATCACCAAAAACTCATAGTGCCCATATCTAGTTCGAAAAGCTGTCTTCGGGATGTCTGATTCTCTGGCCCTCAACTAATGGTATCCGGACCTCAAATCTATCTTCGAGAAAAACTTTGCACCTTGCAACTGATCAAACAACTCGTCTATCCTAGGCAAAGGGTACTTGTTCTTAATGGTCACTTGGTTCAACTTCCTGTAGTCTATACACATCCTCAAACTTCCATCTTTCTTCTTGACAAAAAGCACTGGGGCTCCCCAAGGGGAAACACTTGGCCTAGCAAAGCCCTTATCTAGCAACTCTTGCAATTGCAACTTCAATTCACCTAACTCCGCTGGAGCCATCCTATAAGGAGCAATGGAAATCGGAGCAGTTCCGGGCACCAACTCTATTGTAAACTCAACTTCTCTGACAGGTGGTAGCCCGAGAATCTCTTCTGGAAAAACATCGGGAAACTCACACACTATCGGAATATTCTCCACCCCTAGGGACTGTTCGTCCTTGGAAACAAAAGCAATAAATCCCTCACAACCTGATCTTAACAATTTAGCTGCAGAAAGAGCTGAAATAAACCTAACTGGAGAAATCCTTTTCTCTCCCTGAAACTTCACTCCGGAGGACGACCCATCCAACCTAAACACAATGGTCTTACTATAGCAATCCATGGAGGCATGATGACCCGCTAGCCAATCCATGCCTAGAATAACATCAAAGTCATGCATAACTAAGGTAATAAGATCTGCAGGGAAAATGACTTCTCCTATCTTCACTGAACAGCCAGGGTAAAAAGTACTACACACCACTTGCTTCCCTACTGGAGTAGTAACAGTCAAAACAAACTCTAACTCTCTAACAGGTACACTAATCTTTTTAGCAAACACAAGGGATAAGAAAGAATGGGTAGATCCCGGGTCAAACAACACTTTAGCTTCTACATCACAAATTAGGAGTTTACCTTCCACAACATCACCCGCCGCTTCTGCATCCACTTGATTGATATGATTGAGACGGCCTTGCTGACGAGGTCTATTCTGATTCTGATTTGGCCTCCCAAGCTGCATATTCCTATTTTGCTGCTGTGGACGGGCATTCTGGTTCTGTGGCTATTGACGGGGCTGCTGGATCTGCTGCTGCCTCGGTGGGTTCTGAACTACTTGTTGATTTTGCTGAGGGGCTTGCCTTGGCGGCTGCTGAGGTACCCTATTGCCCTGGTTCCTATTATTCGGGCAATCCTTCACTTGGTGGTCTGAGCTAGCACACTTGAAACATGCCCCTGAAATTCGATAACACTGCTGAGAAGGGTGATTCTTGCCACAATGCTCACACCCGCCTTGAGTTGGAGCATTCTGCTGTTTCTTTTGTTTCTTTCCTTGGTACGATTTCTGTCCCCCTTGAAACTGCTGCCTCTTTCTTTGGTTGTCCTTAATAATCTGATTGTTTATATCCTCAAACCTGTAGGCCCTTTTGATAGCCTCTTGAAAGGTGGTTGGTGGTACCACACCCAAAGCATCTCTCAAAATAATGGGGTTGAGCCCATCCATAAACTTAGTGATCTTTTTCTCCTCGGTGTCCACCAACTCTGGAGCATAGCGAGATAACTTTTCAAACTTGGTAAGATATTCCAGGACAGTCATATCTTCTTGCTTGAGCAACTGGAACTCCGCTGCCTTTTGCTTCTTAATATGCGCTGGGACATATTTCTCACTAAACTGCTGCTTGAAAGTGGCCCAAGCAATCCCATCTTCAATGTTCTGATAGCCTTCCTTGACAGTCTTCCACCAAATGTCTGCCAACCCAGTAAACATGGAGGCTGCCAAAAGAACTCGCTGTCTGCCAGTACATACAAAAATGTCGAAGATGTTCTCGGTATGAGCCAACCAATCATCCGCTGCCAAAGGGTCTTCCTGACCCGTAAATTCTTTAGACCCCTTTTTCTGAACTTCTCAAATAGAAAATTAGGGTCTCGGTCCCTATTCTGCACCGCTTCCACATTAGCTACTGGTTCCGGCCTTCTACCCAACACTTCAAGCAGTTGCCTTTGGACTTGAGTCAATTCCTCATCCTTCTTGGCCATTTGTTCTTGAAATCGAGCTTGATTTTCATTGGCTCGCTGCTGTTGTTCGACTAACATTTGCATGAGTTGTTGGAATTGACCCGTTACCGGGTTTTCAATCTCGCTGTCATGATTGCTACCTGATGCATTCGCACTTGCCGGAGGTCGACGCGGAGGCATAGTGCTGCAAAACAACTTGTTAGTACAACAAGATATAATAATAAAGCGTTCCCAATCCCAAATCGATGCTAACTAACGGTAATGCTAACGAATCCTTGCCACGTCCTTATGTTTCTAATCCAATTTTAATTGCCTCAAATATTTCTCGCTTTGATACCAAGCCTGTCACGCCCCCGGACCGAGGTCCCGTTAAACGAGGCCTTAATCCGGGGACGCGGCGCGACGGGCCGGAAAATTCCGCCCGCACACGCTAGTTCCCCACAGGTTTCCGCGGTAAGGATTCACGGAATCCGATCCAATAGTGATATATAAGGATCACTTTCATACAAATGACTTACGCGGAAGCATTGTAGCAAACCTAAAAGTCTCTCAAACGGGTATAAAATGAGAACGCAAGAGACTAGCATCAAAAGAGAAACATTTTACTGTAGGCCCCAAAGTTAGTTTAAAGTTGATACAAAAGTAAAGTTAATCATCAATTACAAATTTTTCCCAAAAGAAAATAAGCCATCAATGGCCATGACAAAAACCCAAACTGTATATCATGAAATCCCCAAAATGTGATCGCAGCTCCAAGGCAACCCGACGTCTAAATGACGTCATCGGGCCGCCACTCGCCCTCCACTGGAACTATAGGTTCCGCCTCGAAGTGTGCCTCAACCGCGAGGGGCTCGACATCTGGCACCAAACAAAAGAGAGTCAGACACGACGGTCTGGCAAGCAATTACAACAATAATAGGATGAGAGCGAAACAAGACATGATAAGTAAGAGCTACGATGAAATCACGATTAATAACAATGTCGAAGTAAAGATAGAAGATACATCTCGATGGTTTACAAATCCAATGTCATGATGAGTAACATAAACAAATACCATGAGATGAATATTAATGCATAAAAACATTGGCAACCCACATAAAGCTATATTCTCCTGTTACCGAAGTAACCGGAGCAGACAAACCGTAGCCACTAATCGTGGGACCGGAACGACATAGTCGTTATCAAACAGAACCGTAGCCACTACTCGTGGGACCGGATAATTACCGTTACCATGGTCGGTACAGACAGAATCCAAACTGCAGCTGGCAGACAAAATAAAGACCCCAAGCCGGATGATCAGTCCGACAAGGTGACCTAAGCCTAGTGGTGCCATTATAGTGAAAATCCGAAACCTCGAAGAAATGCAATTCTATTTATAAGATACATTTCCAAAATCGATAAGTAAACTACTCCAAACAATGCATATTGGCGGATCCGAGCAAAATAGGTGAGTAGTTTCCTCATTACTAAAACATGGGGTAACCCACTTCAAAACATTAAAAGAATTGGAGAAAGAACCCAAAACAAAAGTCTTTTTACACAAAAGAATGTATGATGGTTCGGTCGACTAAGCGGGTAGTCTCGATATACATTTGACCCCTTTATTGTCATTAAAAGAAAGTGATTTGGTGCCACCGAAGATCATTGACAATCATAAGGGATTAAGTGTACATTTAGACTTGAGGGTTTTTCCAATGGTGTTGGCCATAGTCCAAGACACTTCTCACCATGAATTCTAGGCTTGAAAAAGGTTGAATGGGCTTCTCTTATAGAAAAGGATAAAAGAGCTGAATTGGGCTTGGACGTAGGCTTGAAGTGGACTTGAATGTTATACCCAATAAGTCTTCCTTAAAAGTAGGTTTAAGTCCCTTTTAATCAGGCCCACAACTGGCCTTATCCAAGCTCAAACAGTCCATTAAAAGCAAGCCCAAACAGTCCCTAAAATAGCCCACAATTCATGTCAAAATAGCCCAACATTAGGACTCAAAAACAGCCCGAGAGTTGACCTTAAAACAGGCCCAAAGGACACCTAGGAAATGGGCTCATCACAATCTTCAATTGGGCCATCAAACAGCCTCAAATAGACCCTTAATCAGGCCCAAACCCGAGCCCAGACTGAACTGGGCTCGCTCGAGCGGACCCAGGTCCGCTCGAGCGGACCCAGACAGTAGCTGGGTCGCTCGAGCGGCCCAGTGGGTCGCTCGAGCGGACTGGGCCTGCCCAGTCCAGCCCGAGTGCAGAAATCTTCCCTTTTTTTTTTTTTTTTCTTCCTCTTTTCTTGATCATTTCCATTCCCTTTCTTCCTTACACAATTCTACAACATCTTGGGCCTCTTCTCAACCTCCACAAATCATTAAACCATCATCCATAATCATCTAATTAACACAAACTCAACACTTTTTAAAAGAATCCATGTTCTTTTCCCTTTTCTTTGAACACCCATTTGAACACAATGAAGCAAACTTTCCAAGAAGCCATAGTGAGAACAAACTCCCAATGCATGGTAGAGCAATAACATAAATTAGGTAACTATGACAATGATCCATTAAATCAAAATAAACCATAGACTAAAGAAGATTAACACAAAAAGGGAAAATTCATGAAATAGAACCAATGAGAGAAAGCATCACATAATTGTTGAAATATACTTGCCTCTAGCCAAGATATGATCAAAATCACTCTTCAAACTAAGCCTTAGAGCCTCAAGCTCCAAATCTACAAAAACCCCAAAATTTTCCCAAGAAACCCTAAAAAGTCAACATTTGTAAATCTTCAATGAAAACCTTAGCAAATGGGATTAAAACACTCCAAATGGAGAGGAAAACAAGAATCTTGAGTTTAGAAAGCCAATGCTAACCTTGAGGAACCCAAACAAGGAAGAGAGGCTTGAATAAGGGGCTTCACTTGGCTCAAACTCCTCAAGAAGAGTATCTTTGGGAAGCTTGAAGAGGGAGGAAGAGTTTGAGGAGATCAATCCTCCAAGGACACCTCACCAAGTGAGAGTTTCAGATGAGAGAGAGTGAGAAGAGAGAAGAGGGAAAAGCCCTAGCAAAGAAAGTTGCTGGAATGAAGTGAAGAAGGAGAAAGAAGAGCCCCCTTCTTAAGAGACAAGTCTTGTGGGCCCCGATCTTCACAAGGCTAGAAATGGCACTTGCGGGCCCCGAACGAAAACGACGAAGAAGACAAAAATGATCGGCGAAATTTCTACTTTCCAAAAAGTATATTTTTGACAATTTCTGGAATTTTCGAAATTTGGGTACAGGTTTTGTGTGAAATGTCAGTTTTGCCCTTTTCCTCGAAAAACGCGATTTCTGATCACAAAATCAAGTTGGCCAAAACATGAAAGTTGATGATCTAGATGAAATAAGTCAAAATACGCATAAATTGGGATTTTACAAGCATCATGAATAAACTCAACGATTTCACACACAATCCACGGGCGCCCCGGCCCGTGTCAAACTTAAGTCAAAGACTAACAAAGGTTCTCAAAGCTAATCAAACATTCTAATCTAGCTTAATAAAATAAGCTAATCGTCCACTAACCCCACTAATCCACTAATCACGGTTAAAACATAATTAAATACTTCAAACCTGGGTCGGGGTCTGACAATAAGACTTCTCAAGGCATCTCAAATTCCAACAATCTCCCCCTTTGGAATTGTTGGCAACACTTGGAACTTCAACACTTGGAACACTTTGAACCAGTTGACCTTCATGAAGCTTCTTCAGAACCATAAACCAACAGAATCAAGATCTTCACATTCACATTCTTGATACCAATCTCCCCCAAGCTAACATGGCATAACTTCTTCTAGCATAGCTTTCTCCTAGCATAACTTTCTCCCCCTTTGACAACAAGTCCAAAGGGACCAACCAAGGAGCGAGTAGGATATTCAAGGAATACATTGCTCCCCCTTTCAAGCACAACTCCTAAGGATTAGGAGAGTGAGTAACTCCTAATTTTTTTCGGAGATACTCGAAGACTTCCTTTGGCAGAGGTTTTGTGAAGATATCAGCAACTTGCTCAGTAGTTGGAACATATTCCAACTTTACCTTACCGTCTGCAACCTTTTCCTTGAGAAAGTGATAGCGGATTACAACATGCTTCGTTCTAAAATGCTGAACAGGATTCTTAGAGATGTGAATTGCACTTGTGTTGTCACAGAGGATCGGCGTAGGATCCGTTGTCGGAACTCCTAGATCAGAGAGCATTTGCCGCATCCATAACACTTGCGTACAACAAGTTGCCGCTGCAATATATTCCGCTTCCGCTGTAGAAAGGGATACTGAATCTTGTTTCTTACTGTGCCATGCCACCAACCTTTCACCGAGATAGAACGCACCACCGCTTGTACTCTTGCGATCATCTATACATCCAGCCCAATCGGCGTCAGAGTATGCAACAAGAGTGAAGGATTTGCCTTTAGGATACCAAATGCCAAGCTCCATGGTACCTTTTAGATATCGAAATATCCTTTTTACTGCTGTAAGGTGCGTCTCAGTTGGTGATGCTTGAAATCGAGCCACCATACATACTGCTTGCAGAAGATCCGGTCTTGTAGCAGTCAAATAAAGCAAGCTTCCTATCATAGAACGATAAGTGGTGTGATCAACGGACGAACCCTTATCATCTTTGCTTAGCTTTGTGTTCGTTGTCATTGGTGTGCTCACTGGCTTGCTGTCTTCCATGTTAAAACGCTTCAGAATTTCCTTGATGTATTTCATCTGTGATATGAAGATACCATGTTTCAGCTGCAGAACTTGTAAACCAAGGAAGAACTTTAGTTCTCCAAGCATTGACATCTCAAATTCTTTCTTCATCTCTTCAGTAAAATTCCTGCACATTTCCTTATCATTGCCACCAAAGATTATGTCATCGACATAAACAATAACAACCAGCTGTTTGCTCAACTCTGTTTTGACATAAAGATTGCTATCAACTAGTCCTTTTCCAAAGCCGATCTTGCGGAGATAGAGGTCCAGCCTTGCATACCACGCCCTTGGCGCTTGTTTCAGCCCATAAAGAGCCTTTTTCAACTTGCACACTAGGTCTGAATTTTTGCTAATGAGAAAACCATCAGGTTGCTCAATGTAGACCTCTTCTTCAAGTAATCCATTCAAGAAGGCTGACTTTACATCCATCTGAAATACCTTGAAGGTTTTGTATGCAGCCAATGCAAGAAACATACGAATAGCCTCCAGACGAGCCACCGGTGCAAAGGTCTCTTCAAAATCTATGCCTTCAACTTGAGCATAGCCTTTACAAACCAACCTTGCTTTGTTTCGTATGACCTGACCATCTTCATTCAGCTTATTCCGAAAGACCCATTTAGTACCAATAACATTCTTATCGGTAGGTCTAGAAACTAGTTCCCATGTGGAGTTCTTCTCAATTTGCTCCAACTCCTCATGCATAGCTTTCAACCAACTTTCATCGAGACTGGCTTCAGCCACAGTCTTGGGTTCAATGGTGGACACAAGTGAGTAAATGCTAACTACACTTTGTCTTGTTTTAACACTGGCCTCAGGATCTCCAATGATTTGATCCTTAGGGTGTTGCTCTACCCAAGTGCTTTTCTTTCTAGGTGTAGCATCCTCTCAGTCATCCTTTGATTTCTCAGAATTATTAGGTTCAGCCACTTCGTCATCAATCTCACTCGAGTCCTCATAAACTGGACTGTCATGATGAGTTACATTCTTTGATTCACGGTTTCCATCAATTCTAACATCGGCACTTTCTATGATTTTTCTGGTCCTTTTCTTAAGACATCTGTAAGCCTTACTAGTTGAGGAGTAACCCAGAAATATACCTTCATCAGCTCTTTCTTCAAATTTGCCCGGATATTGTTCAAGACGCTTGATGTAACACTTGCTACCGAAGACTCTGAAGTGCTTGACTGTTGCTTTTCTCCCAAACCATAGCTCATAAGGAGTTTTATCTTCATGTGGCCTGATCAAGCATCGATTCTGAATGTATACAGCCGTATGGATTGCCTCCTTCCAGTATTTGTCAGCTAGCTTGCTCTCAGTTAGCATTGTGCGAGCCCTCTCTTGCACGGTGCGATTTTTCCGTTCCACAACTCCATTTTGCTGTGGAGTTCTAGGGGCTGAATATTGTCTTTGAATGCCATGATGCTCACAATAGTTAGTGAACTCTTCAGATGTGAATTCACCGCCTCGATCAGACCTTAAAGTCTTGATACGTTTTCCAAGCATATTTTCAACCTGTGCTTTAAACACTTTAAAACGATCAAGTGCTTGATGTTTATGCTTAAGAAACAATACCCATGTCATACGAGTATAATCATCAATGCATAACATAAAATACTTATCTCCATTCGTGCTTTGAGTTCGCATCGGTCCACAGAGATCAGTGTGCACTAGCTCAAGAGGTTTCTTTGAATGATGCTCCTTTGACTTGAACATTACCCTCGTTTGCTTTCCCTTTTGGCAAGAATCGCAAATGGGGTTGGAAGGCTTTTCAACTGTAGACATACCTCTGACAGCCTTTGAATTACAAATCTTTGACATGTTATCAAAGTTTAGATGCCTAAGGCGTTTGTGCCACAACCAACTTTCCTCTATCCGACTCATCAAGCAAGTCTTTTCAGCTCCATCTGACAATGTATAGAGATTTCCAGCAGTCCTAGATCCAGTAGCCATTGTTTTGCCGTTGCTACACTTTTTGATAGCAAACCCATTCTTAGTGAAGACAACTTCGTGGCCTTTGTCACAGATCTAGCTCGCACTAAGCAAGTTGTGTCTCAGTCCAGACACATATAAGACCTCGTCTGATTTGATCTTGTTTGCCTTTAGCTGAACAACACCTTTTCCGTAGATTTTGGCACCATCATTGTTACCAAACTTCACTGATCCGCCTTCATAGTGTTATAACTTGACGAATTTTTCCTTATCGCCTGTCATATGGCTTGAACAGCCACTATCAAGGACCCATGGTGCTGCCTTCTTTTGTGCATTGAATGCCGTTTGCACAATGAGAGATTCCTTGGAATTATCTTCCCTTTTCTTTGCCCTCCATGCCTTAACTAACTTAGGTTTCTTTTCAACCTGAAATTGGTTAGCAATAGGCAACCTACAATCCCTAGCCAAGTGTCCATAATTATAACACTTATGGCACTCAATTTTGTGGCCGTTTAGGATTGAGAAAGGGTTCCTAGTCACTAGTGGACTGTTTCTAACATAGAATCTACAATCAGCTCTTTTATGTCCATATCTATTACAATGATAGCAATAACCATAGAATCTGAACATTCTTCCTTTCTTAGGTGGCTGGTTAAACTCCACAAACCTTTTCTTATTGACCATCTCAATACTAGGCTGAATTTGAAGCTTTGTAGCCTTGAGAGGTATGGCACTTTGTTTCATAAACAAAGAAGGTGCAGCTTTAGAGGACTCTCCGGTCTCAAATCCAATACCAAATTTATTGTGGAAGGGCTTTTGAAATTTCAGAATTTCATTGAGTTTCATTGTCCCTTCAATTGCTTGGAGCACTTTGAGTTTTTGGCGACTTTCCAAGTTTTCAGCCTTTGCTCTAGCGATTTCAGTTTCAAGTTTCATAGCCTCTTCCTTTTTGATACTTATTTGATTTTCAAGGACTTCCACCATTCTTTTATATTCTTCAACTTGAGTTTTCAAAGCAATAACTAAACTTTCAGATTCATGAAGAAGTTTCAGATTTTTCTTACTTGTTTTTCGTTCCATGCTAAGCTCCTCAAGTGCGGCAATGAGTTCTTCTTCAAGATTGACCTCAGCCTCCTCTTCCTCTTCCAGCTCTTGCTCCTCTTCTTCTTCAACAGTAACCATGAAGAGAGCTTCAGTTGCCTCGGCTGATTCATCATCGTCTGAAGTTTCAGACGTGCTGTCATTATATTGACTGATGAAGCCTTTTGCTTTACCCTTCTTTCTGAAATTTTTCTTCCATTTACTCTTATCAACATAAGAGTCATCATCATTGTTTTCTTTCAGCGGACACTTCGCAGCAAAGTGACCAACACCGCCACAATTGAAGCATTTAAAGGGTAGCTTCCCTTTGTACTTTCCATTGCTTCCTTTCTTCAGCTTTCTAACTAATTGAGCCTCAAGCTCATCATCATCAGTATCAGCATCATGACCAGCAGTCTCTTTTCCCTTTTTCTAAACTTTGAAGGCCGCTTCTCTATCAGATGAAGACGTCTTACCTATGCGCATCTCATAGGCAGTGAGTGAACCATGCAACTCATCCATGGTAAATTCATTCAGATCCTTGGCTTCTTCTATGGCTGAGACTTTTGAATCAAACCGGGGAAGAAGAGATCTTAGAACCTTTTTAACGATGACTGGTTCTTTAATCTCCTCCCCTAGTCCACGAATGTCATTCGTGACTTCATTCACTCGTTGCATATACGATTCAACATTCTCGCTTTCCTCCATGCGAAGAGACTCGAATTGAGAGCGATGAGTTTGCAATTTCGCTTCTTTGATCTTCTCATCTCCTTCATGAATGCTTTTCAACTTGTCCCATATTTCCTTGGCTGTTTTGCATGCAATTACTTTGACCAGCTCGCTGTCCACAAGGCCACTAAAGAGTGCATTCTGCGCCTTGGAGTCATTGTCTGCTAACTTCTTCGTTGTAGCATCAGTGGGTATGATGGCAGTATTGTAACCGACTCTGACAGTCTCCCAGACATCATAGCCAAGTGATTTGATGAAGGCCTGCATTCTGATCTTCCAGAAGGAGTAATTAGAACCATCAAACAAAGGTGCTTTCTTATTCCCTGTATTGGTTGCCATGTGATTTGACAAGAGACCACCCTTAGCGTGTTAAGCTTATCAAGGGAGCCTTGGCGCTCTGATACCAATTGTTAGATATCGCGATCACTGAGAGGGGGGGGGGGGGGTGAATCAGTGATTCCTTAAAAACAAGTCCAATTTAACAACAAAAGCAAATCAAATCACACAAGGACACCAGATTTAACGTGGTTCACCGAAAGGCTACGTCCACGGTTCAAAGACTGTCCGACCACCAATCCGGGGCAGATCTGAATCTATTTAGTCGCAGCAACGACAAAGAGCACCAACCCTTAGTTTCAGATAGCACCAACTATCTAGGAAGCACCTACTCCCTTTAGTTTCAGATAGCACCAACTATCTAGGAAGCACCGACTCCCTTTACAATTTTATCTGCACCAACATATAGGATCACCAAACCCCAGACACCAAGCACCAACTTGGTGTTCTACAGAATAAGAGTAGAAACCTTTTTCTACAGCCCTTCCCCTCTACAATCTCTCTCTCTCAATCCCTTACAAATTGAAATTAAAGCATAAATAGAGAGACACTTATCTTATGGACGAAACACCATCTTCAAGAGCACATCCTCGTCCACACTTGCTGTAGAAACTTGTAACAAGACTGCACACAGCAACAGCACTCTCTTCTCTCCAAAACTCTCTCTCTTTTCTTCTCTTTTCTCTTCTCTTCTTTCTCTCTTCTTGTGTTCTTAAAAACGAACCAAACATGCCTTTATATAGGTTATGGTAACCCTTAAGAGTGTTCAAAATAGGCTACAATTCGTTTAGAAAGAGTCCCAAACCAAATACTTAAGTTTCCTGAATTTTCGTGCAAAACTTCTATTTCTGCGCAACTCAGGTTTCCCGTGTGTTCTACCGGTAGTACTTGCGGTAGAACAGATGAAATTCTCATGTCCAAGCTTCTGCTAGAATTTAAGCCACTTCTACAGGTAGTACTTGCGGTTGACAGATGGAAATCTCAGGGTCAGCCTTTTCTACCCCTTTTCTACCCCTGTTCTACCCCTTTTCTACCCCTGTTCTACCGGTAGAACTACCGGTTGACAGATGAAATTCTGATTTCCTGTACTGTTCTATTTCAGCTCTGTTTTCTCTTTGAAGCTCTATCAACACCACACTTGTGACATTGTGTTGACAATAATTCCAACACAAGATGATACTTGAGATACTAAACACTTCAATGCTTCATAAGACTTCTCAAGGCATCTCAAATTCCAACATGTACTAAAGGTCGTCGGACTTCCAGGCAGTTTTTCTTTTGGGCAGTTGTTCACCGTTGGATCTCGCCAATACAGCCCCCTATAGTTTTCGTTACCGAGATATCTTTTTTATTTTTTCATTGTTCCCAGGGATTTTTGGGGTAATCAACTCCCATGCTGCAAACAGTCAAATCTGAACTGATCCTTGTCGCTCTTCTTGCTTTCCTCGTGGGCAGGAAGCACACCAGCATCGTGCGTTCGTGACTCCACTTTGTTTTTTGCACTTGACTGGATGGACAGTTGACCGGAAGATTATTTCGATTCGCCCGGCCAGCAGGTGGGCCACGTGCTTATCTTATGTGATAACACTACAGAGCGAGTGGCTCTTCTAGGCGGGCAGCTGTGTGACAACACTCCAGAGAAAGTGGCGCTTTCGTATAAATGCTATGGTCTCAATGCCCTTACGAGGTAGTGATGAGTTTCACGCGCTCTAAGCCCAGCCCGCGCGCAGTACGGAAGATTGGCCACAATCTGAGCGGTACCACCCACCCTACCCTACCACCTACCTATAGGCAGTCGTCCGTCCTACAGCCGTCCGAAGAGGAACTGCAGTGATCTTGAATAGGGATCCTACAGCGATAGATAGAATCCCCATAAAAATACCACTAGATCGAGCACCAGTGATTTCGTATCCGGTCAAAATCTTGGCTAATTGATCGAAGTGGGTAGCTCTAGTAGACCCATAGATCATGGAACAAATAGGGTGGGTAGGCCCAACCACCACACTGCACGTATTGACGCGAAGCCCCCTCGTTACCTACGTGCGACTCTCACCGCATACGGCTCTCACAAAGACTCCTAAATCCATCCCGAACCTTTTCTTCCACCTCTCCTCTCCAATCCTCCATCAAACTTGCGTTCCCCAGGTGCTATGAAATAGGGGGCGCTTCCTTCGCCTATCGTATGTATCGGCTTGGCTTCGTCCCAAACCAAGGAGGCATTCTGGCGGGCGCGTGCGTGTAGGAGTGCTGACTACAGAGACTAAAAGACTATGACTACAAGCCAAGCCGGAAGCGACTCGCTTCTATTCTCATTGGGATTGGATATGGATGGGGAATCTATAGATCGTAGTAGTTCGCCAACCTCTCTAACTAACATACGATACAATTTCACTTCACGGCACGGCCACAAAAAAGAAAGAGCTTCGCTCGGTTAGCTTTCCTACGCTGACGAATGCCTCCTTTCTCTTCTCCGAAGTCTACAACAAGTGGGAGAGGCAGGATTCGAACCTACGAAGAAAACCTTCAACAAATTTACAGTCTGTCGCATTTGACCACTCGGCCACTCCCCCCTTCCCGGGCCGAGGCCCCCCTCGAAGTCTTCCTGAATAAGGAGGAGGGCGGCGTTCGTTCTTATTGATTTGATTGAAGGGAAAACATACAATTAGCTTAGCTAGCGTTCTGGGAGAATCTAGTCATTTAGTCAGTTCATAACAATCTCTGTAAAGTAAAGGGCAAAGCTTCTACGACAGCTTCCCCGTCATGTAGTCGTTGGCCTTCCCCAGCCCCCCTCCTTCGTCACTTCTGGCTAAGCATCTTCCGGCGGAGGAAAGGAGGCGACTAGTCGCTTCTGGCAAAGCAGCGAGTTCATGAGCAAGTGAATGAACGAGCCACCAAGCTGCGAGTGAAGCGCATAACGTAATGAGAGACGAGCCATGTTCCTAAAGAGTGACCATGTTTTCTTCCCTTCTACTGACACTGAGCGAGCAGCAAGCAGTAACCAACGGCTGAAAAGCCGTTGCGCGCTAACCAGCAAGCAGCTTAAAAAGAAGGCGCGCCAGGACGGGCTTAGTTGGTCAATATAAGACAATAGTGAGTCTTCCATTGACTTCTCTGGTCGATTTTCTTATCGATTTTAGAAGTCAATGTGTCGAGCTGGCTGAGCGCTATGTCCCACGCTTATTCGAAACTCCTATGGAGTTAGGTTTCCGGTGGTTACCGCAATGGTCGGCTTCCTCGGTGCGCGACAGAAATAATGTCGTTGTGAGTGATAGTAAGTATCGCTCACCTTTTCACCGCATGATCTGGGATATTTTCTCAGTATCATTATAGGAAAAAATGGTTTTGCTTTCGGCAACGAATGATAAACATCCTTCTTGCCGGGACAGACTATGGCCTTTTCAGCCAAACTGTCTTGAGTGGTCTTCCCCGATTATAAATGCCGGTTTTCTGCTTCTTTTGGCCGTCTCGTTTTATTTTCCCGTCAAAGGGGAAGGAAGACCCGGACGCAATGTCGTTTCCTTGGTCAATCCATACAAAGGTCGATTCTATTGATTTGATATATTGTCGTGCCGGTAGAGTGCTTTCTGATTTGCTTGCGTTTAGTTATGGTTATTGTAAGCGTAATCCGTTGGCGCTGGCAGTCAGATGATCAGGTGATGACCACTTTTCCACTGGGGCAATTGGCCTTCAAGGAAGAAGGTGCTGGTAAGGTTCGGGTATTTGTTACGATACCAAATGCTCTTAAACAGGTATTATTACGTCCTGCACATGATTGGTGAATGAAGATTCTGCGAATGTAACCAACAGATGGAACATTCAATTAGACTGCACCATTGGGTAGGCTATCAAAACTTAAGTCGTTAAGAAGTTTTGATTTGTCTTCCGCGACGGATCATTTTCCACTCACCATTCAGGGTGTTCTTATAGAAGCCTTTTTTAACCTTACTAATGCATTCGCATGGATCCGTTCCGGACTTGGGGTTAATGCGTTTAAAGCTCCAACAGATGAGGATCAACTCCCATGCTATTCGAAGCTTGTCCGATTCGCAACCGGGCAGCCTCTCGGATTTCTTTCTTCATGGCCTCTGTTTGCTTTGTGCCATCATTTTTTTGTGTGGTACTCTGCAGATAGGGTGTATCCTGGCAAAAAGTTTAAAAAGTACGCTTTACTCGGTGACGATATCGTCATCGGGGATTCCTTGGTTGCTAAGGTTTACCAAGAAGTGATGACTGAACTCGGAGTCGGGATTTCGGCTCCGAAATCCTGGATTTCTGAGAGAGGTGGTCTTGAATTTGCGAAGAAATTCCGAATTCAGGATCGCGATTTGTCTCCGATCAGCGTTAAAATGCTTCGATTTGCGAGACACGCTGTCGCTTGGATGCCTGTGTGCCAAAGCGTTGGTGTTACGTCGCTTCGCACCTCCTTAAGGTTAAGGGGTGCAGGATTCAGGCGATATTCGTCTCGTCCTGAGCACGTTAATCCTAACTATAATAGACACTGGTTTCGGCATATACTAGTCACCTTTTCACCAGGTGGAATAACCCCTCTGCCATTCAATTTGTGGCGGAGTTTCCCAGAAGGGTTCTTAGTCACCCCATATCATATGGGTATGGTGCGGCAGATGCTTCATGAGTCTTGTTCTCCAGATTGGTACTTCATGGTCCGTTTGGTTGAAGATCTCGATCCTCAGTTAGATGAGGACACTCTGCTTTTTACAGATACTATTTTATTAAAACAATGGATGGAGTTTTGTCTTGAGTATATGAAGTGGTATTCCAAAGCGAAAATTGACTTTTCAATTACCGCTATCGATTTGCTTGATCCTCCAGCCGTTGTGTTTCGGCCGGATCGGAAAGACAAATTCTCTAAAATATTGAAACAGTTTCGGTGTTATGACTTAATCAGAACACATCGTGCGCCGCTCCCATTAACTGAGCGGGGAGTTTCTTTGCACATCGATTTGGTGCAATGTAAACTATGGTTAAAACCTTGTCAATGGTTATGCTAGGTATTCGCCGCCAAAGATGCCACGCGTCGGTCACGTGCAAGGCTAGCATATGATAAGATAGAGTCTGCCTCAATTGTTCCTCTGACTGACTATGGTCTATAAGACTTAGTTGCAGCGCTAGCGCCCCTATTACTTGACAGCTAGTAAGGCTAGCGCTAAGGCCTTTTTTGGTAAGGCCCTTCTGGATAGCATATATGGACAATCACCATTTTTTAAGTCCAGTACGAGCGGAATAGTATGGGACAGGTTCATGGAATGACCCGGGTAGGAATATAAATTATAACATTCCTTCAACTCACCATCCAACGATTAAAGTATGCCCATTTGAAATATAAAGACGCCCTATTGAAAAAATGATTCTTTAATATTGAGGTGGAATGAATGCTGCTGCTTTTGGCCCCATAAAATCGCCTAATGTTGCGCATCGGATCAGTTAGGTGCCGGGCAAGCGGGGGGGGGGCATAGGAACCGACAAAAGGAATTGGAGGCTCGGGAGCCAGCGATCTCCTTTGCACCAACTAACGGGTGGCCCAATTCTATTGGGATAGTATTTACAACTTTTGGAAGTGGGAAAATGCCTCCTCAAAACCCCCTATACCTTCCCCCATTCCCTGGATATGAACTCATTCTTCCCCTTTTGTTTCTGTTTTCCGTGGATCCGTCCCTTCCATCGAAAGAAGAGGAGCGCCACTCGACCAACGACTGAGGAGCAGACATCGGGGTTGCCCCAATGAACGTCATGTAGATTCCCGGAAGGGAAGTTGTTAAGAAATGAAACTTCTTTATTCTAGCGTTTACTCGAATTAGACATCCTTTTCTCCATCTTCAGCCCCTATCACTGTTGAAATGATTTTCGACCTCCAACCCACCCTTCTTCTACGGTCGGTGCTTCATTATCCCTACTAAGTATCGGCTTTATGTACATTAGCATTCATCCCTTCGCCTGTCCAGCTTCTCGTTCATGTTCTCCCCCGGATCCCAAAAGGCATACATAAGCCCACTTCTATCTGTTCGGCCCAATCCCTATAGTCCCATCGAACATAGGGATGTTCCTCACTAACTCCATGGTTTGGGCTGGATCTGAGTTAGGGAGGTTCTTCCGGTTGAAAGAAAAATAAAAAGTTTGCTTTCGATCTTTGGTTGCAAAGTTCCGATCAATCAGGGAAAGCTAACTGTAACCTCGTTCTTCGGATCCCGAATCCCGAGCTATAGCTATAGTTAACTATAGGCAGGGCCCTGTTCCAGTTGGGCACAGAAGCAGGGTTCCGCAGTGATGGAGAGGGTTGAATAATCAGTGTAGTTGGAAGCGGTTTAGGTTGAAGCCGGAAGAGAGGCTGAAAAGTCCTAGTATGTACCATGCGCACCCCAGCCTGTCTCTGGTGCGCTCAATGAGAAACCTGTTCTCTGGATTAGTTCCCAACCCTCTGTATCAGTTGTTTATTCCGCCCGCCTATCATTTAGTGACATAGTGGGGAGGGAGTAAGAAATAAGTTTCTATTTCATTCGAAATGAATACGGGTTTTACGTGTATGAGACAATAAATCAATAAACTTTCATGATATTCATGGAGCCAATGAATGAATTGGGGCCCCAGGCCCCGTTCCCGACCGACACCTACCCCCGCTTTTCCAGCCAGATCTGCAAAACAACCATCTGCGACTACAGGCACGCGACAACTGCAGGTATGCTGCCCATCCCCGGCACCAAATGGTATTAGAATGGAAACACGTCTCGAGTGGTGAGGGTACACATCTCACATCTGGGAAAAAAATGTGAAGGTGGAAAGAGATTGCATTTATCGATTACGTGCGGACCAATCAATTCCCATAGTCATTTGCAGTCGATTGCGGTAGTGATAGTAAACATGCTGCCTCCTATCTCGGAGCATCATCAATCCGAAACTGATCCTTTTTCCTGTCTCGAGAAAGCACGAACTTATCTCTGTATGGAAGGTGGCTCCATCTGTAATACAGATCTTGACGGAATAAACTAGTAAACCCTCCGACACATAACATGTCCCAGTAAGATGCCATGAGGTCAAACATTTTATGGGGATTGAGTGGTGGCGACAACGCTCAAACATGAATCTGAGAGTATCCACATGTTAAGAGGACCGCAAAGAGTCCAATCATCTAAATCTACTTCCTTCTACTAAGGAATCATGAATCCAATCTTTTTTTTTTTGCAGAAATCACAATCCGACAATAGGAGCATTCTTCATACCGGCATTACACATTGCATTATGAGCAAAGCAACCCCCCAATCCGCTATTAAAGTAGTCTCCTGTTTGTCTCCTCCCTCCGCGATCTCTACCTGATTGTATCCGAATAAACCATCTGTAAAAGGGTACACCTCGCGATCCAGCCCCCCCCCCCCCCATATTTCTTTCGTAAATGGTGTGGGAAGGGGATCTTGCATACATCATGGAGCATTCTTAAGTCTATGCCCTTATTCCTTCCACCATTCCTCTTGATAGAGATGAGGATGGGAGTAACCCACTCAGATTCTATGATGGGGGAGAGAAGGCCTCCCCCCAACATAGCATCAATTTCCTCCTCCACCTTTTCATGGCCCCGGACCAAGGACCCGTTAAATAAGACCTTAATCCTGGGTCGTGGCGCGACGGACCGGAAAATTCCGCCCGCACACGCTAGTTTCCCACTGGTTTCTGCGGTAAGGATCCTCGAAATTCGATCCAGCAATGATTAATAAGAATTACATTCACACGAATAAATTACGCAAAAGCATTGTAGCAAACATGAAAGTCCATAACATATGTGTATGATGAGAACGCTCAAGACTAGTATCAAAAAGAGAAACATGAAACATTCTATAGATAGGCCCCAAAGTTAGATTCAAGTTTAATACAAAAGTCAAGTTAGCCAATAATTACAATTTCCCATAAAAATAAGCCAACAATGGCTACAATAAATTCCCAAAATAGAATCTATCCCAAAAGGTGATCGAAGCTCTGAAATCAACCTGACGTCTAAGCTACATCATTAGGCTGCCACTCGCGTTCCACCAGAACTAACTACTGGGTCCGCCTCAAAGTGCGCCTCAACGGCAAGGGGCTCGACATCTGGCACCAAACAAAAGGATCAGACACGATGGTCTGGCAAGCAAATATAAAATATAATAGGATGATAGAAAGAGTAAACATTAAATAAATGAGAACTATGGTAAAATCCTAGATAACGGAAACGACAAGATAAAAGATCGACATCTTAAATTTTTAACGAATTCCAAGACTATAAAAAGTTGAAATAAACAAGAACCATAAGATAAAACATCAAACGTATAAAACATTGGCAAACCACGTATAGCTAAATTCTCCTGTTACCGAAGTCACGGGAGCAGACAAAAACCGTAGCCACTAATCGTGGACCGGAACGAACAAGATCGTTATCAAACAAAACCATAGCCACTACACGTGGGACCGGATACAAAACCGTTGCCATAGTTGGTACAGACAGAATCCAAGCTGCAGCTGGCAGATAATTTAAAGATTCCAAGCTGGATGATCAGTCCGACAAGGTAACCTAAGCTTAGTGGTGTCATTTGAGTAAAAGTTCGAAACCTTGAAATAATACAAATCCATTCATAAAGATATATTTCCAAAATCGATAAGAAAACTACTCCGAACAAATGCATGTCCAACATACTAACAAATCCGTGCAAAATAAGATGAGTAGTCTTATCAATGTTCATAATTGTGGTAAACCACCCTATCGCATTCAAATAGATTTGAAAAATGGATTCGGACAAAGCCTTTTAACATGGAATGAATTTAGTGTATGATGATCCAACAGTCTAACGCGGGTCGTCTTGATGCACATTTAACCCCCCCCCCCCCCCCCCCCCTTATTGTCATAAATTGAAAGTAATTTGGTGCCACATAAGATCCTTGACAATTACAAGGGATGAAGTGTACATTGAGACTTGGAAGATTTCCCTAAATGATTTTATTCAAAGTTCAAACTAATTCCCATAATGGTCTCATGGTTTTAAAAGAGCTGAATGAGCTTCAATATATAGAAAAGGGATTGGGCTGTATTGGACTTGAATATGGGCTTGAAGTGAACCTGAAAAACAATCCAATAAGTCCCCTTAAAAACTGGTTTAAACCTCTTTGAATTAGGCCCAAATCTGGCCTTAAACCAACCCAAAACAGCCTTTAAACCTGGCCCAAACAGTCCTTGAAACAGGCCCAAAACAGTCCTTGAATGGGCCCGGCACAGTCATCGATACAGACCCAGCACGGTCATTGAAACAGGCCCTGTTGCTGGGTTGGGCTCGCTCGAGCGACCCAGGTCCGCCCGAGAGAAGCCCATCCAGAAGCTGGGTTGCTCGAGCGGCCCACTGGGTCCGCTCGAGCGAGGGCCAGACAGAACCTGGTCCACTCGAGGAGCCCACTGGGTCGCTTGAGCGGACTGGGCTCTGTCCAGTCCGGCTCAGCTGGTCCTTCCCCCTTTTTGCAATCTTTTTCATTCCTTTTTCTTTCCCTTCTTCCATACACATTTTCACAATTATTTGGGCCCTTTCTTGACCTCCTCAACTCATTAAATCATCATCCATTTAATCATTCCAATTAACCAACACAACACTTATAAATCAAAGATCTCCTCCATTCTTTGAACACAAGAACTTAACATAAAGAAGGCTAAATTTCAAGATGACCAAATTGAAAACAAACTTCCAATTCATTGTAAAACAATAACATAAGTGGAATCAAACATAAACATTGCTCCATTTATCTAAGGTAGATCCATGAATCATAAAAAGATTAGAACATAGGAAGAAAATGCCAGGAAATGAAACTTATAAAATAGAACCATCATATTAATTGTAGAATCCACTTGCCTCTGTTAGATATCGCGATCACTGAGAGGGGGGGGGGGGTGAATCGGTGATCCCTTAAAAACAGGTCCAATTTAATAACAAAAGCAAATCAAATCATACAAGGACACCAGATTTAACGTGGTTCACCAACAGGCTACGTCCACGGTTCAAAGACTGTCCGAACACCGATCCGGAACAGGTCTGAATTTATTTAGTCGCACCAATGACAAAGAGCACCAACCTTTAAGTTTCAGATAGCACCAACTATCTAGGAAGCACCTACCCCCTTTACAATTTATCTACAATCACCAAACCCCTAACACCAAGCACTAACTTGATGTTCTACAGAATTAAAGTAGAGAACTTTTCTACAGCCCTTCCCCTCTACAATCTCTCTCTCTCAATCCCTTACAAATTGAAATTTAAAGCATAAAAAGAGAGACACTTATCTATGGACGAATCACCATCTTCATGAGCACATTCTCATCCACACTTGCTGTAGAAACGTGCAGCACAGCAACACACAGCAGCGCCTTCTTCTCCAATCACTCTACTCTCCAAAAACCTCTATTTTGTTCTCTCTTCTCTTCTCTTCTCTTGAAAACGAACTTAGCAAGCCTTTATATAGGTTATGGTAACCCTAAAGAGTGTTCAAATTAGGCTAGAATTCGTTTAGAAAGAGTCCCAAACGAAATACATAAGTTTCCTGAATTTTCGTGCAAAACTTCTATTTCTGCGCAATTCTGGTTTCCCGTGCTCGGTCGACCGCGTGGGGTCCTCGGTCGACCAGCGACACACTGTGGCAACAATTAACTGGGAGCTAACTGTCTTGCCCGGTCGACCGCGTGGGGTCCTCGGTTGACCGGCCACACTGCTTCAGGAATTCTGATTTCCTGTACTGTTTCAGCTCTGTTTTCTCTTTGAAGCTCTATCAACACCACACTATCAACACCACACTTGTGATATTGTGTTGACAATAATTCCAACACAAAATGATACTTGAGATACTAAACACTTCAATGCTTCATAAGACTTCTCAAGGCATCTCAAATTCCAACAATCTCCCCCTTTGGAATTGTTGGCAACACTTGGAACTTCAACACTTGGAACACTTTGAACCAGTTGACCTTCATGAAGCTTCTTCAGAACCATAGACTCCCCCTGTCTTAAAAAACCAACAGAATCAAGATCTTCACATTCATATTCTTGATACCAATCTCCCCCAAGCTATCATAGCATAACTTCTTCGGATAACTTCTCCTAGCATAGCTTTCTCCCCCTTTGACAACAAGTCCAAAGGGACCAACCAAGGAGCGAATAGGATATTCAAGGAATACATTGCTCCCACTTTCAAGCACAACTCCTAGGGATTAGGAGAGTGAGTAACTCCTAATTTTTTCCGGAGATACTTGAAGACTTCCTTTGGCAGAGGTTTTGTGAAGATATCAGCAACTTGCTCAGTAGTTGGAACATATTCCAACTTTACCTCACCGTCGGCAACCTTTTCCTTGAGAAAGTGATAGCAGATTGCAACATGCTTCATTCTAGAATGCTGAACAGGATTCTTAGAGATGTGAATTGCACTTGTGTTGTCACAGAGGATCGGCGTAGGATCCGTTGTCGGAACTCCTAGATCAGAGAGCATTTGCCGCATCCATAACACTTGCGTACAACAAGTTGCCGCTGCAATATATTCCGCTTCCGCTGTAGAAAGGGATACTGAATCTTGTTTCTTACTGTGCCATGCCACCAACCTTTCACCGAGATAGAATGCACCACCGCTTGTACTCTTGCGATCATCTATACATCCAGCCCAATCGGCGTCAGAGTATGCAACAAGAGTGAAGGATTTGCCTTTAGGATACCAAATGCCAAGCTCCATGGTACCTTTCAGATATCGAAATATCCTTTTTACTGCTGTAAGGTGCGTCTCAGTTGGTGATGCTTGAAATCGAGCCACCATACATACTGCTTGCAGAAGATCCGGTCTTGTAGCAGTCAAATAAAGCAAGCTTCCTATCATAGAACGATAAGTGGTGTGATCAACGGACGAACCCTTATCATCTTTGCTTAGCTTTGTGTTCATTGTCATTGGTGTGCTCACTGGCTTGCTGTCTTCCATGTTAAAACGCTTCAGCATTTCCTTGATGTATTTCATCTGTGATATGAAGATACCATGTTTCAGCTGTTGAACTTGTAAACCAAGGAAGAACTTTAGTTCTCCAAGCATTGACATCTCAAATTCTTTCTTCATCTCTTCAGCAAAATTCCTGCACATTTCCTCATCATTGCCACCAAAGATTATGTCATCGACATAAACAATGACAACCAGCTGTTTGCTCAACTCTGTTTTGACATAAAGATTGCTATCAACCAGTCCTTTTCCAAAGCCGATCTTGCGGAGATAGAGGTCCAGCCTTGCATACCACGCCCTTGGCGCTTGTTTCAGCCCATAAAGAGCCTTTTTCAACTTGCACACTAGGTCTGAATTTTTGCTAATGAGAAAACCATCAGGTTGCTCAATGTAGACCTCTTCTTCAAGTAATTCATTCAAGAAGACTGACTTTACATCCATCAGAAATACCTTGAAGGTTTTGTATGTAGCCAATGCAAGAAACATACGAATGGCTTCCAGACGAGCCACCGGTGCAAAGGTCTCTTCAAAATCTATGCCTTCAACTTGAGCATAGCCTTTACAAACCAACCTTGCTTTGTTTCGTATGACCTGACCATCTTCATTCAGCTTATTCTGAAAGACCCATTTAGTACCAATAACATTCTTATCGGTAGGTCTAGAAACTAGTTCCCATGTGGAGTTCTTCTCAATTTGATCCAACTCCTCATGCAAAGCTTTCAACCAACTTTCATCGAGACTGGCTTCAACCACAGTCTTGGGTTCAATGGTGGACACAAGTGAGTAATTGCTAACTACACTTTGTCTTGTTTTAACACCGTCCTCAGGATCTCCAATGATTTGATCCTTAGGGTGTTGCTCTACCCAAGTGCTTTTCTTTCTAGGAGTAGCATCCTCTGAGTCATCCTTTGATTTCTCAGAATCATTAGGTTCAGCCACTTCATCATCAATCTCACTTGAGTCCTCATAAACTGGACTGTCATTATGAGTTACATTCTTTGATTCATGGTTTTCATCAATTCTAACATCGGCACTTTCTATGATTTTTCTGGTCCTTTTGTTAAGACATCTGTAAGCCTTACTAGAGGAGGAGTAACCCAGAAGTATACCTTCATCAGCTCTTTCTTCAAATTTGCTCGGATTTTGTTTAAGACGCTTGATGTAACACTTGCTACCGAAGACTCTGAAGTGCTTGACTGTTGCTTTTCTCCCAAACCATAGCTCATAAGGAGTTTTGTCTTCATGTGGCCTGATTAAGCATCGATTCTGAATGTATACAGCCGTATGGATTGCCTCCTTCCAATATTTGTCAGCTAGCTTGCTCTCAATTAGCATCGTGCGAGCCATCTCTTGCACGGTGCGATTTTTTCGTTCCACAACACCATTTTGCTGTGGAGTTCTAGGGGCTGAATATTGTCTTTGAATGCCATGGTGCTCACAATAGTTAGTGAACTCTTCAGATATGAATTCACCTCCTCGATCAGACCTTAAAATCTTGATATGTTTTCCAAGCATATTTTCAACCTGTGCTTTAAACACTTTAAAACGATCAAGTGCTTGATGTTTATGCTTAAGAAACAATACCCATGTCATACGAGTATAATCATCAATGCATTACATAAAATACTTATCTCCATTGGTGCTTTGAGTTCGCATCGGTCCACAGAGATCAGTGTGCACTAGCTCAAGAGGTTTCTTTGAATGATGCTCCTTTGACTTGAACATTACCCTCATTTGCTTTCCCTTTTGGCAAGAATCGCAAATGGGTTTGGAAGGCTTTTCAACTGTAGACATACCTCTGACAGCCTTTGAATTGCAAATCTTTGACATGCTATCAAAGTTTAGATGCCCAAGGCGTTTGTGCCACAACCAACTTTCCTCTGTCCGACTCATCAAGCAAGTCTTTTCAGCTCCATCTGACAATGTATAGAGATTTCCAGCAGTCCTAGATCCAGTAGCCACTGTTTTGCCGTTGCTACACTTCTTGATAGCAAACTCATTCTTAGTGAAGACAACTTCGTAGCCTTTGTCACAGATCTGGCTCACACTAAGCAAGTTGTGTCTCAGTCCAGACACATATAAGACCTCGTCTGATCTGATCTTGTTTGCCTTTAGCTGAACAACACCTTTTCCGCAGATTTCGGTACCATCATTGTTACCAAACTTCAATGATCCACCTTCATAGTGCTGTAATTTGACGAATTTTTCCTTATCACCTGTCATATGGCTTGAACAGCCACTATCAAGGACCCATGGTGCTGCCTTCTTTTGTGCATTGAATGCCGTTTGCACAATGAGAGATTCCTTGGAATTATCTTCCCTTTTCTTTGCCCTCCATGCCTTAACTAACTTGGGTTTCTTTTCAACCTGAAATTGGTTAGCAATAGGCAACCTACAATCCCTAGCCAATTAATCCCTAGCCAAGTGTCCATAATTATGACACTTATAGCACTCAATTTTGTGGCTGTTTAGGATTGAAAAAGGGTTCCTAGTCACAAATGGGCTGTTTCTAACATAGAATTTGCATTCAGCGCTTTTATGTCCATATCTATTGCAATGATAACAGTAACCATAAAATTTGAATCTTCTTTGTGGCTGGTTAGACTTCATTTCCTTTCTCACATGAATGGACTCTTTTCTAGGCTGAGTGGGCTTCACAGGTTTTGTCTTTCCAGGAGGTGTAATCTTAGAGGATTCTCCATTCTCAAATCCTAGACCAAATTTGAAGTGAGGAGGCCTTTGAACTTTCAGTATTTCATTTAGCTTCAATGTTCCATTGATTGCTTGGAATTCCTTGAGCTTTTGATTCATTTGTTTATTTTCAGTCCTTGCTCCAAGGATTTCATTCTCAAGTTTCACCACTTCCTCAGTTTTGGTACTGATTTGTATTTCTAGGACTTCTGCCATTCTTTTATATTCTTCAACTTGAGTTTTCAAAGCAATAACTGAGCTTTCAGATTCATGAAGAAGTTTCAGATTTTTCTTACTTGTTTTTCGTTCCATGCTAAGCTCCTCAAGTGCGGCAATGAGTTCTTCTTCAAGATTGACCTCAGCCTCCTCTTCCTCTTCCAGCTCTTGCTCCTCTTCTTCTTCAATAGTAACCATGAAGAGAGCTTAAGTTGCCTCGGCTGATTCATCATCGTCTGAAGTTTCAGACGTGCTGTCATTATATTGACTGATGAAGCTTTTTGCTTTGCCCCTCTTTCTGAAATTTTTCTTCCATTTACTCTTATCAACATAAGAGTCATCATCATTGTTTTCTTTCAGCGGACACTTCGCAGCAAAGTGACCAACACCGCCACAATTGAAGCATTTAAAGGGTAGCTTCCCTTTGTACTTTCCATTGCTTCCTTTCTTCAGCTTTCTAACTAATTGAGCCTCAAGCTCATCATCATCAGTATCAGCATCATGACCAGCAGTCTCTTTTCCCTTTTTCTGAACTTTGAAGGCCGCTTCTCTATCAGATGAAGACGTCTTACCTATGCGCATCTCATAGGCAGTGAGTGAACCATGCAACTCATCCATGGTAAATTCATTCAGATCCTTGGCTTCTTCTATGGCTGAGACTTTTGAATCAAACCGGGGAAGAAGAGATCTTAGAACCTTTTTGACGATGACTGGTTCTTTAATCTCCTCCCCTAGTCCGCGAATGTCATTCGTGACTTCATTCACTCGTTGCATATACGAGTCAACATTCTCGCTTTCCTCCATGCGAAGAGACTCGAATTGAGAGCGATGAGTTTGCAATTTCGCTTCTTTGATCTTCTCATCTCCTTCATGAATGCTTTTCAACTTGTCCCATATTTCCTTGGCTATTTTGCATGTAATTACTTTGACCAGCTCGCTGTCCACAAGGCCACTAAAGAGTGCATTCTGCGCCTTGGAGTCGTTGTCTGCTAACTTCTTCGTTGCAGCATCAGTGGGTACGATGGCAATATTGTAACCGACTCTGACAGTCTCCCAGACATCATAGCCAAGTGATTTGATGAAAGCCTGCATTCTGATCTTCCAAAAGGTGTAATTAGAACCATCAAACAAAGGTGCTTTCTTATTCCCTGTATTGGATGCCATGTGATTTGACAAGAGATCACCCTTAGCGTGTTAAGCTTATCAAGGGAGCCTTGGCGCTCTGATACCAATTGTTAGATATCGCGATCACTGAGAGGGGGGGTGAATCAGTGATCCCTTAAAAACAGGTCCAATTTAACAACAAAAGCAAATCAAATCACACAAGGACACCAGATTTAACGTGGTTCACCAACAGGCTACGTCCACAGTTCAAAGACTGTCCGAACACCGATCCGGAACAGGTCTGAATCTATTTAGTCGCACCAACGTCAAAGAGCACCAACCCTTAAGTTTCAGATAGCACCAACTATCTAGGAAGCACCTACCCCCTTTACAATTTATCTGCACCAACAGATTGGATCACCAAACCCCTAACACCAAGCACCAACTTGATGTTCTACAGAATTAAAGTAGAGAACTTTTCTACAGCCCTTCCCCTCTACAATCTCTCTCTCTCAATCCCTTACAAATTGAAATTTAAAGCATAAAAAGAGAGACACTTATCTATGGACGAATCACCATCTTCATGAGCACATTCTCGTCCACACTTGCTGTAGAAACGTGCAGCACGGCAACACACAGCAGCGCCTTTTTCTCCAATCACTCTTCTCTCCAAAAACCTCTCTTTTGTTCTCTCTTCTCTTCTCTTCTCTTGAAAACGAAATTAGCAAGCCTTTATATAGGTTATGGTAACCCTAAAGAGTGTTCAAATTAGGCTAGAATTCGTTTAGAAAGAGTCCCAAACGAAATACATAAGTTTCCTGAATTTTCGTGCAAAACTTCTATTTCTGCGTAATTCTGGTTTCCTGTGCTCGGTCGACCGCGTGGGGTCCTCGGTCGACCGGCGACACACTGTGGCAACAATTAACTGGGAGCTAACTGTCTTGCCCGGTCGACCGCGTGGGGTCCTCGGTCGACCGGCCACACTGCTTCAGGAATTCTGATTTCCTGTACTGTTTCAGCTCTGTTTTCTCTTTCAAGCTCTATCAACACCACACTTGTGACATTGTGTTGACAATAATTCCAACACAAATTGATACTTGAGATACTAAACACTTCAATGCTTCATAAGGCTTCTCAAGGCATCTCAAATTCCAACAGCCTCAAGCCAAGATAAGAGATAATACACTCTTCAAACAACTCTCTAGGGCCTCAAGCTCCCAATCTACAAAACCCCCAAAAGTTTCCCAAGAAGAACCCTAAAATCAAACATTTGTAAATCTCAAGGGAAAACTCTTACATGTGTTATGAAAACACTCTAAATGAAGAGGAAAACCAAGATTCAAGATTGGAAAGCCATTGCTAACCTTGAAGAGCTCAAACAACGAAGAGAGGCTTGAAAGGGGGCCTTGTTCTAGTCCAAATCCTTTGAAAAATGTGTCTATGAGAAGCTTGAATGATGAGGAAAATGCCTAGGAGATCAATCCTTCAAGAAATCTTCAAGAGATGGGTGTTCTAGAGGAGAGAGAAAGTTGCTGGGAGAGGGAAAAACCCTTGGCTCCAAAACGTTGCAGGAAGAGGATAGAATGAAAGGAAGAAGAGACTATTCTCTTATAAGATGGGTTTATGGGTCCCAATCTTCATAAGGCTGAAAAGGGTATTTGCGGGCCCTGAATGGAAATGACAAAGAAGACAAAAACGATCAACAAAATTTCTATTCTCTAAAAAGTATATTTTTGTCAATTTCTGAAAATTTTGAAATTTGGGTACAGATTTTGTGTGAAAGGTCAGTTTTGCCCCTTTCTCTCAAAAAACGTGATTTTTGATCATTAAATCAAGACGGTCAAAACATGAAAGTTGATAATCTAAATGAAACGAGTCAGAATAAGTAAAAATTGGGATTTTACAAAAATCAAGGTTAAACCCCAAGTCTCACACACAACACACGGGCGCCCCGGCCCGCGTCAAGGCTAAGTCAACGACTCTCGAAACTTCTCAAAGCTATTCAAACATTCTAATCTAGCTTAAAAATTAAGCTAATCGTCCGCTAACCCCACTTATCAATTAATCACGATTAAAATATAATTAAATATTCCAAACCTGGGTCGGGGTCTGACACACCTTATCACGCAGCTTGGGATTGAGGCGAGAGGTTCACCTCCCTACTGGTTCAGCATCAGATTGAAGCTTTGTTCCCGACTCGTGCAGTCCCTTCATATCTGCAACACTTTCGGAGGCAAGTCCCGCACCTACTTATTATTCCGTGGGGTGTAGGCGGGGGAGGATCGGTCAGTTAGCAAGAAATTGTCTGTCCATGTATCTTCTGGTAATTCGCCCCACGTGGCTTGGCAAGGCGGTTTCGCAGCATAACTATGTGAGACCTATTGCTCATGCTCGCCTCACATCGGTCAACCAGCTGTAGGAGAACCCAAGGAGGTGCTCCTGGTCTAGTCAATATTGCTTATTCTGGTATTTTTCAGTGGTGGTATACAATTGGTTCACGCACCAATGAAGATTTTAATACTGGAGCTCTTTTCTGACTATTTCGTTCTCCGCCATCCCGTGCAGGTGGCCCATCTGCAACCTCAGTGGAACCCGGTTGAGAAATGCGCTCGTCTCAATCACCATTTGTCGGGACTCTTCGGAGTCAGTTCTTTGGCTCGGACGGGGCATTCAATTCATGTTGCTATTCCAGAATCGGGGAGGGAGCATATCAAATGGGATAATTTCAACAATGTAAGACAGTATCCCTAAGGTTCCCCCTACAGATTAGTGGAATCTTTATGTTCTAAATTCCGAAAAAAGTAGTCACTTATTCGGTACCGGTGCAGGAACTGCAATGAAAACTCTTCTCGGAGGATTCCATCCACCCACTTTATCAAACAAAGTTTGTGGCTGACTGATAGATATCGCTCACTGCCACGTAAGCAGCCATTTTTTGTGTTTTTATCGTCGCTGGTCATATGTATAGAACTCACTTTTAAATCGGGCATGGTATAAAAAAGATTTTAGGAGCGGGAGAACAATTGGGCCAGGTCCCTCACAATCAATAACTCTCTTCATTTTCATTCAACTAGGCATTGCTCCAGCTTATTTAGGGGTACTTGACTTTGATCATATTTCCCCATAAATAAATGATTCTCGAAGATGTGATGTAATGGACATAGACATGACTCCAATGGATGAATTCTAAGGCATGTCACAAATGTTTGGTGAATGCAACGTATGTCAGTCAGATGAAGATTTCTCATTTGGAGTGGATTCAAAGGCGGGTGGACCCAGATACCACTCACCATTGAAGCTGCTGCTATGGGAAAGAGATGAGACTCACATGCATCGGTTTATAGCCTATTCAATTGACAACTAAGGATTTGATGCCATCAAGCGAGTTTGTTCTTAAGAAATAGAGAATCAAGAACCTATAGAAGTAGAAATAGACAACCCATCCCTCAGAATTTCCACCAATCCTTATATAGATTTGAAGAAAGAACTAAGGAAGAAATAGTGTTAGAAGAAACGAAACCATAGATATAAACCGTCAGCACAGATAGTGATCCTAAAATAGGATAGATTAGTACATCCCTATCTCCTACAGAGCATGATAAGTTGATTAGAAACCTGAAAGAGCACAAAGATATGTTTTCTTGGTCCTATAGTGATATGCCAGGGTTAGATAGACCCATCCTTAGTCGAACATCACTTAGTCTTCGAATTCAGTGCAAAACCTGTAAAACAGAAATTGAGGAAATTACACCCTGACATAGAACTTAAGGTCAAAGAAGAGGTAGATAAGCTTATTAAAGACTTTCTCAAAACTTTAGATTACTCAAACTATATTTCTAACATTGTTCCTATTCCCAAGAAAGATGGCAAGGTTAGAGTCTGTATATAGATTTAAGAAACCTTAATTAAGCTTGTCCTAAAGATGACTTTCCTTTACCTAACATAGATATCCTGGTAGATAGTACTGCAGGTTTTGAATCTTTGTCTTTTATGGATGGATTTTTCGGAACCAAGCAGAGTGTGATCAAAAGTGTTTCAGAAGGGCACCTTTTGCTATCAAGTTATGCCTAAAGCGGGTGCTACATATATATCAGAGGGCTATGAGAGCTATCTTTAATGTTGTGATGCATACGCTGATGGATTACTATGTATATGATATAATAGTCAAGTCTAGAACTAGAGAAGGTCACATAGAAGTGTTTGAAAAAGTGTTTTTAAGATTATTTTGAAATAGAATATATGCTTAGACTAAACCCTCAGAAGTGTGCCCTTGTTCTTACTGAAGGAAAGTTATTAGGATTTATTTATAGTTAGCTGTAGGGGCATGGAAGTCGACCCTTCTAAGATCAAGGCAATTTAGGGCACCTAAAAATAAATGTTAAAGAAGTTCAAAGCTTGCAAGCATGGTAGAATTTTTTTCTTTTAGGAGATTCATATCCCTTATGTATGGCGATATGATGCAACAAACCTTTCACTGAGTTATTAAGAAAGGATACTGACGTTGGAATGGAATCCAAAGTTTCAGAAGGCATTCGAGGATGTTAAGAGGTATCTATTTATTCCCTCTGTTTTATCTCCACCTGTGCCTGGGAGACCTCTTCTGTTGTACATCTCATGCACTGACTTTTCCATAGGATGGATGTGTTTTAGGCCAGATGGTCATTGATATAAGGCAATATACTACCTCAGTCAAACCTTAGTCGGATATGAAATGAAGTATTCACCTTTACCTTGAGAGAAAACTTGTTTAGCTTTAGTGTTTGAAACTCAGAAGCTACGTCACTATATTATATGCTATGTTGGCCCATGCAGTCAAACTCTTGGCTCGTATGGATCCTCTCAAATACCTGTTTGAGAAGCTAGCATTGACCATAGCAATTGCTTTTATTTTTTCGGAGTTTGAGATTTCCTATGTAACCCAGAAAGCCATTAAATGAAAGGTCAAGCACAGATCACTTAGCAAACCACCCTTTGCCTTCTCCCTTAGAAACGAATTTCCCAGATGAACTTGTTTGCGATAGAAGAAGAGAAAGATAAGTTGTGGCAATTGTATTTTGATGGAGCTCTGAATGCCCAATGGGGCAGGGATAGGGATAGTCTTCATATCCCAAGAAGGAGTAAAGGATAAGGATCCCCGAAGCGTTTTGGTTTATTTAGGTTGTTGGAAATAGGGTGGGCCTCTAGGATAGGTTTCAAAAACTTTTGACCCACTGACGCAGGGATCAACTATCCAGAGGGCTATAAAACCCAGTCCAAGATCTATGTCCTCAATCTCAGCCATCATGATCAGTAAATACAATCTATCTAGAAGATAGAAACAGCAACTAATAAGCAACAAATAAATCTACAACGTGCAAGGAAGTAGATTATACCTTTGGAGCTTGATTGTGCTCTAATGGAGAAGTTGCGTCTTTCTTTGATGATGAAAACGCTTGCACTAATCAAATAGGGATCTCCAAAGACCTCTTGATCTTCCACGCTATGACCCGCATTAGATTCTCCTTTTTCTTAAGAAGATGGTGGGATCTCCAAGAGAAAACTACTAGGAACTCTAGGGAGGAACTAGAAAGAGAACTAGAAGAGGGAGAGAGAAAGAGCTTGTGCAACTTTTGCACTAGAGAGGAGTGGACGTCCAACCCCTTGGACTTGAGTTGCCTTGGGCGTGAATCCCAATGTAGGAATGAGCATGGACGTCCAGGCCTTCTCTCCTCTATTTATAGCTTTTGCAAGCCCCACTTACTAATTTTCATTAGAAGTCTTACTTCCAAAAATTAGTAACTATCTCTTCTCAATTAAAATAAAAGTCTTACTTCCATTAATTAATTAGTAACTTACCATAACATAATTAGAAGTCTCACTTCAAATATGATTTGTAACTTTCTAATTCCTTTCCAATTAAAATAGAAGTCTCATTTCTACTAAAATTAGCAAGCCTACGATTATCACTATTAGAAGTCTTACTTCAAATAGAAATAGTAACTTTCCTTTTAGAGTTCAACTAGAATTAGATACTTTCTAATAATTGGGCTAGCGTGGGGACCACTAGGGATTCCATAGAAAGCTGGCTCCAACTGGAACTCGTGACCCCACATCTCATGTGTAATCCGGGCCCGCAGTTAATTGTAAATAACTCCACTATATAAATGCAATTGAACTCCAGTCTTAGGAATATTACATAGAACACCCTAAACTTCCACATTACCACAAGTAGACCCCTCTATCAATATCCATGGATCAATTGGACCTGTCTTCCAAACTAGATCCGTATCTTATTATCCTTGAGCCCCAATTAATTATAATGATCATAGGTACCTTTCCAATTAACTCTTAATTGGAATGAGTGCACACTTACCAATGATAAATCCATTAATTGGCACAAGGGAATATTAGAGATAGATTCCATCTTGACCATTGAATGTTCCCACAGCTCTACTACCACGTACCCAAATCACTGAGGTGTTGACCTACAGTTGGCCTCACTCATTGGTGACTCAAAGCAAATGAATAGATAGAAACTTGAGTTCATTAATGTCTCAGGATTGAGAGCCTATTGCTAGGGAATTATGAGAGCAAACCTTAAAGTAAAGACAGTGTTTATAAGTTGCTTCTCATGGTCCTTCAATACATCCAATGTACCCGCACTATGATCCAGAATCTTCCATTCTGATGATCGAGACAAATCACACTATCTCAAAGTGATCAAAGTACTGCAACCTTGTAAGTATGAGATGTCCAGTCTCATCACTGGTTGTGATAATATTTAAGTATAAGATTTGTCACACATGTCTCCCGTATGTGGATCTCATCCATAGACATATGTTACATCTAATATACTTGTGGACTACGGTTCATCTCATGAACCATCATGCCATTCGTATTGGTCATGTGCATGTATATAATTAATCACCACTCATCTCATGAATGGAAAGCATGAATATACCGATAAATAAAGAAATTAATCAATTTATTATATCATCTACAGGATTGAGTCCATAAAACTAACATAGGTTCCCTGCTACCAACAACATAGCAGAGTATGAAGCTATGCAGGCCAGATTATCCAATTTGAATCTCCGATTCAGAGTTGGTAATTAAGCAAATCTTAGATTAATATCAAACTAAGCTAAAAAGAGAATAGTGAGAAAATTTTGATAACAATTTGAGGACTCGGCGGGAAGATAATGAATTTGCGGATACGATGGCGCCCTCGATGTTTGAGATTCCAGATGGAGATGATTTTCATACAATTACGGTTGAACCAACTGGACCAACCAGCTCATCAAGATGCAATTGTATGCGCTATTGAAGATGTAGCAGTATCAGACGACCTTCCTTGGCTTATTTTTATAAAAAATGACAAGTTGCACAGATCCCTGATCAGGCATCTCCTAAAGATAAGGAGACCCTTAATAAACAAAAAATTGAAATAGTTAGTGTAAGAACCCAACCCCCAGTTCTTTTGTTTAGTATTATTTTAATCATGGTTTAGCTTTTTAAGTAAGATTAGAGTTGGTTTGACTTTGTCTTTGAGTTTGACTAGATTTTCCATAGCCTTGGAGATTGAGGACCGTTGACTTTGGTTTGACCTGGTCCATATGATTTATATTTTTGTGAGAAATTATTCTTATTTCGAAAAATTACAATTTTTACTCCTTTTGACTCATTTTATTAAGTTTATCAGCTTTCATGTTTTGACCATTTTGATTTGATGATCAGAAATTGCGTTTTTCAAGAAAAAGGGCAAAATTGGCTTTTCACACTAAATATGAACTTGAATTTTGAAAATATCAGAATTTGGGGAAAATATACTTTTTGGAAAGCAAATATTTCGTTGATCGATTTTGTCTTCTTCGTCGATATCATTCGGGACCCACAAATGTTAGTTTCAGCCTTTGTAATGTTGGGGCCCATGGGACCCAGCCCACTCACTCTTTATAAAACCACATGGGTTCTTCTTCTTCCCATCTTCATTTTCCTGCAACTTTGGAGAGAGAGCCTAGGGTTTCTTCTTCCCCACCTTCTCTCTCCTCTGGTTTGCCATCTTCTTGAAGACCAAGTGGAGATTTGATCTCTCAACCTTCTCCCTCACCTCTCAAGCTTCTCTAGGATACTCTTTTTCAAAGGATTTGAGCTAGGCAACCCTCTCCTTCAAGCCCTTCTTCTTCGTTCAAGCTACAAGAGGTTAGCCATGGTTTTCCTTTCATGAAATCTTGGTTTTTCAAACCATTTGGAGTATTTTTCTCATATATGCAAAGGCTTTCTTTGAGATTTGCAATGGATTGATTGTCTAGGGCTTCTTCTTGAGCTATTTTTGGGGATTTTGTGAATTTGGAGCTTGAGACCATAGGAAGACCATCCTTGAATGATTTTCACTTTATCTTGACTTGAGGCAAGTGAAGTATTCAGCTAATGTGATGCTTATTGCTTAATAAGAATGATTTCATGAATTTCCATTATATCTTATGCTTTTCTTTATGGTCTATGATTTATCTTTGAAATGTTTAAGCAAAAATGAGTTATGATTAATCCTCTTAAGTTATGATTTTACAATAGATCTTGGGTTTGTTTCTTATCTAATTATCTTAGAGTTTGTTGTCTTCATTCAAGACTTTTAGTGATATGATGAGAGAAATGGTCATGTTTCCTTTGATTTTTGAACGGAGAATGGAATGGGATAGTGTTTATGAATGTTTTAATGGAATTATGTTGATAACGAGAAGCTCAAAATATATGAGAAAGATTGTGGAAGAGAAGAAGTGGGAAGTCAACAAAAGAGGGGAAACAAGAGTGCAAAATGCACAATTTTTGGGCCCAACCAGTAACTGGGCCGCTCGAGCGAGCCCATGGTCCACTCGAGTGGACCAGTTTCTAGGAGGGGTCCGCTCGAGCGGACCTTGGGCCGCTCGAGCTGACCTGAGCCCAGGCCTGGCCCTTTTTGAAGGGCTATATGAGGGCTGTTTTATGGTTTTTCTTGAGGCCTGTTTGAGGCCCATTTTAGCACTCTTCCTTCCTTGATTTTTAGGCCCAATGATCTTTTATAAATGCTTGAAAGCCCATGAAAGATTTGGATAAATTGTGATACTTGAAAATTTGTGAATTGAATGGGGAACATGAGAAAAAGACTTAATGTGGAATTTACCCGGGAATCTTTTAAATCTCAATGCACACTTAATCATTTTAAATGTTGTGGATTTTCATTGGCACCAAACATGTTCTTTTATTAATCAATGTTTAAAAGTTAAGTGTTTATTGAGATAGTCCCTTCATAAGTCATCAAGTCATTATACACTATTCTACTCCATTCCAAGTTTATAAAAAGGTATAAGTATTCTTTGTAAATTGATTTGAAATGAATTGCCACGATTGGAAATATCGATAAAACTACTTATTTTGAATTAATTGATATTGTCCATTTGTAAATCGTCCAAGTAGTTGCTTTTATCGATTCTTGGTAATGTATTGCGATGATTTAAAATGCATCGGTTCGACAAATGGATTTAAGTGGTTCTCCACGTTCGGAAATACATCGATAAGGCTACTCATCAGATTTGTTAGATTTGTCAGTATTTTCAGTATGTATTTGTTCAGGAGTAGTCTTTTTATCAATTTCAGAAATGAATCACTTTTATGATTTGATTTGTATCGGCTCGGGTTTTGAAAACTAAAGGCACCACTAAGCTTAGGTCACCTTGTCGGGCTGATCCCCCGGCTTGGGATCTTTAAATTATCTGCCAGCTGTAGCTTGGATTCTGTCTGTACTGACCATGGCAACGGTTCTGTTTCTGGTCCCATGTGTAGTGGCTATGGTTCTGTTTGATAACGACTTTGTTCGTTCCGGTCCCACGAGTAGTGGCTACGGTTCTGTCTGCTCTTGTTACTTCGGTAATAGGAGAATATAGCTATATGTGGTTTGCCAACGTTTTATCCGTTAGATATTTTGTTTTATGATTCTTGTTTATTTATGCTCATTATAGTCTTTGAATTTGTTAATGTTTAAGAAATCGATCTTTTATCTTATTGTCTCTATTATTCAGGATTTTAAATGTATTTCCAATTATGCAATGTTTTACATAGTTTGTTATGTTTTTAAGATATTTATGTTTCAGATACGATTCATTTATCTGCTTTGAAAATTATGTTCAGTCTTTCAACCTTTTTATCATGATTTATTACTATTATTGTTTAGACTCTTTAGATGGATTTACAAGTATTCCATAAGGTTTTATAAATGCCCTTTTACTATATTACCTGTTTATTTGCTTGCCAAACCGTCATGTCTGACCCTGTTTGTTTGGTGCCAGATTTATCTCCTACTGCTTTTAGGTTTTTGATCGGAGGAGGAAGTTGAGCCGCCGGTCTGACGTGAGAGGCTGCCCATTGATATCTTCTAGATGTCAAGTTTGGCATCAAAGTTCGTATTTAAATATTGGGGGTAATATTTCTATTTAGTTGGATATTATTTTGTATGGCTTGGTTAGCCTTTTTCATGGGAGTTGTAATTAAGACACTTGTGTTTTGTAACTTTAACATATGTGGGAAATAAAATACTCTGTTACTGCCAGCTCAGTATTCTATGATTTATGATCTGTAGCAGTCTGCTCATGTGATGGCTTTATGATATTGGTTGAGTGCGACACGGGATCCGATGGCCACGGACTCCGGGTCGCAACGCCATGATTAGATGTAATACATGTGTATGGATGAGATCCACATACGGGAGACATGTATGAAAAATCTTATACTTAAAATATATTCACAACCAGTGATGAGACTGGACATCTCATACTGACAAGGTTGCAGCACTTTGATCACTATGAGATAGTGTGATTTGTCTCGATCATCAGAATGGAAGATTCTGGATCATAGTGCTGGTACATTGGATGTATTGAAGGACCATGAGAAGCACCTTATAAACACTGTCTTTATTTTAAGGTCTGCTCTCATAATTCCCTAGCAATAGGCTCTCAATCCTGAGACATTAATGAACTCAAGTTTCTATCTATTCATTTGCTTTGAGTCACCAATGAGTGAGGCCAACTGTAGGTCAACGCCTCGGTGATTTGGGTACATGGTAGTAGAGCTGTGGGAACATTCAATGGTCAAGATGGAATCTATCTCTAATATCCCCTTGTGCCAATTAATGAATTTATCATTGGTAAGTGCGCACCCATTCCGATTTAGAGTTAAAGATACCTATGATCATTATAATTAATTGGGGCTCAAGGATAATAAGATATGGATCTAGTTTGGAAGACAGGTCCAATTGATCCATGGATATTGATAGAGGGGTCTACTTGTGGTAATGTGGAAGTTTAGGGTCTTCTGTGTAATATTCCTAAGACTGGAGTTCAATTGCATTTATATAGTGGAGTTATTTGCAATTAACTGTGGGCCCGGATTACACATGAGATGTGGGGTCGCGTGTCCCAGTTGGAGCCAGCTTTCTAAGGATTCCCTAGTGGTCCCCACGCTAGCCCAATTATTAGAAAGTATCTAATTCTAGTTGAACTCTAAAAGGAAAGTTACTATTTCTATTTGAAGTGAGACTTCTAATTGTGGTAATAGTAGACTTACTAATTTTAGTAGAAGTGAGACTTCTATTTTAATTAGATAGGAATTAGAAAGTTACTAATCATATTTGAAGTGAGACTTCTAATTATGATATGGTAAGTTACTAATTAATGGAAGTAAGACTTCTATTGTAATTAGTAAAGAGGAGATAACTTGCAAAAGCTATAAATAAGAGGAGAGGAGGCCTTGGACGTCCAAGCACTGTCCTTGCATTGGGATTCACGCCCAAGGCCCCCTAGTGCAAGTGTTGCACAAGTTATTCCTCTCTTCCCTCTTCTAGTTCTCTTTCTAGTTCCTCCCTAGAGTTCCTAGTAGTTTTCTCTTGGAGATCCCACCATCTTCTTGAGAAAAGGAGAATCTGATACGGGTCATAGCGTGGAAGATCAAGAGGTCTTGGAGATCCCTATTTGATTAGTGAAAGCGTTTCATCATCAAAGAAAGACGCAACTTCTCCATTAGAGCACAACCGAGCTCCAAAGGTATAATCTACTTCCTTGCATGTTGTAGATATATTAGTTGCTGTTTTTATCTTCTAGATAAATTATTTTACTGATCATGATGACTGAGATTGAGGACATGGATCTTTGATTGGGTTTTATAGCCTTCTGGATAGTTGATCCCTGCGTCAAGTGGGTCAAAAGTTTTTAAAACCTATCCTAGAGGCCCACCCTATTTCCAACAATTGGTATCAGAGCCTTACCTCATCTCTTATCATGTTAGATCAGTAAGCTTGATCTAATCTTTACATGAGATGCGAAGAGGATAGATCAAGGGCTATGTACGGATCAGTTTTGATGGTTTTTCTTGGATAATTAGTAAGTCCATGTTTGGATAGTCACAAAAGGGTCTAACGATGATGGAATGATGGTAGGAAGCCATTGGAAGTCTTCAGAAGAGTTCTAGAGATGGTTGGACACGAAATAGAAAAACCCAACCTGCAAATTTCCGTCAGGTCGGTCGACCGAGCCCTCTGGCCGGTCGACCGAAGACACTGAGGCCGGTCGACCGAGCCCTCTAGTAGGTCGACCGAACAGACTGACATATGAGATCATGGTTTTTGTTTTTGTTTCGGGGGCGCTGCCCCCTGGGCCCTCGCGAGCTGACCGGGCAGCTCGAACCCCGCCGGGGGACACCCTCGGACCCCCTCTGCGTAGGGGGCATGAATCATAGTAGTGGCAATATTTGGCATCCTGTCTTTCCATTATTGTTTGGTAACCCGGCTTTGTGAGTTGCTTTGCTAGTATGAGATACTAACATGCAGGTTATCATGTTCTCTCCATATGGCCCACAAGTCTTTTACTTTCTTTTATGGTTGAATGTTTATTATTGGCAAGTTGTAAAGGGCGTCATGGTTTCCTTGTTTTCCCGGTTTAGGGCAAGGCATGGTGAAATTCCCTATGAGCCTTTTTATTTCCATTAATAGATTATCATGTAAGTCTCATCGTAGAGACATAGGAATTTAAGTAATTTTCTTAATTTGTAAATTCTGGCGATGTCCGAGACTAAGAAGGAAAGTGAAGTTGGACTCCTAATCGAAGAGTTTGAAGATTACCAAAGGTGTTTTGGAGTTTCCCAAAGTGTTTGAGGAATTCCAAAATTTTGGAAAGTCTAGAAGTCCAAGAAGTCTATTCCGCTTGGGCCATGTGGAGGAGAGGACTAGTTTCTAATTTTAGCGTTTTCTATTTATAGTTGAATGCTTTATTTAGAATGTTTCCAAATCTGATCCAAACATAGCAAGTTACTAATATTGGTCAAATCAAATTAATTTTTGGAAAGAGTTCTAATTAGTGTTGATGCCCCATGAGATGGACACATTGGTAACACTAATTTAAGAAACTGGACTTTCGTTAAAATAACTTGACTTAGAACCAATCTTGGATCATATCATGAGATGATTTGATGATTCATATATTTATATATGTGGGCCCTAATACCTTAAAAGGAAATCCTCAATTCAAAAATATTAAGTGGGAGCGGGGCATTTAAATTGAGAAATTCCCATGGTTTTCCACCATAGGTCCATTGTAAGGAAAGTATTAGCCTCGCGCCACCAAGAGAGTGGCCGTTCCCCACGGAGGGCTTTTATTTTTCTGGTTACTAGATATGGATCTCCAATGGATAGTATTGGTGAGACGTGGTGGGGGTTCACTCCCCAAGGAGGAGCTGCCCATCGTGGTTGTCATGCAATATTAGTTGGTGGGTCACACTTAACTAAAATAATGATGTAGTATCTCCAAGGATTTGCCTCATGTATTTTAGAAACCAAAGAAAATCGGGAGTCATACATTATTTGGTATGAGATACCTAGATGATAGTGAATGATTGGGGATCAAGGATAGTTAGTCTTAATCTTAATTTTGACGACTTTGATCCGCACCAATCTATGGGGCATTTGCACTCCCCAAGGAGGCATGCCCTAGGGGATTGGGATTCCGATGTATTCTAAATTCAGTGCTTATGAGGATTCCCATATGAATTTGGTAGAATACTAAACCCTAATGTCATTTATATTCTTTCATTGAATGTATGGTTATGTGCTTTAATTTATACAGCGTGAATTCGAATACTTTCAATCCACTTGCGACCATCCTCAACCAGAACAAGTTGATGGGATCCAACTATGTAGACTGGAAAAGGAACCTGGATATTACCTTGACATCTTCAAGTTGCAAATATGTCCTTCTAATACCCCCCCTTCCTGAGCCTGAGCCTGATGCACCACAAATTGTGAAAAACTTTTACACCAAATGGACCAATGACAATGAGAATGCCAGATGTTTTATTCAGGCATCCATGTCTACTGTTTTGCAAAAGCAACATCAATCCTATAAGTCAGCATACGAAATTATATCGAACTTAATGGAGATGTTTGCAGAACAGGTTAGGCCTGCTAGGCAGGCTGCTATAAAAGTGCTGATGGAGACAAAGATGGCTGAGGGAACCCCAGTACAGAAATATTTATTACAAATGAAGTTGGCATTGAATGAGTTAGATGTACTGGGGACTACGTTTGATACAGAAACGCAGATCGACATGATCATTCAATCACTACCAGACTCATTCAAACATCTCGAGATCAATTAGAGTAAATTGGAAATGACCATAGCTGAGCTGTCTCGCCAGCTGGTAGTGTTTGAGGAAATCATGAAGAAAAGACCAACTGCCCTCATGACAGAAAAGTCATTTGCTAAGTCTAAACCGAAAGGCAAAGACCGGGATAGCAAGAAGAATCAGTCATCAAAGGTCCTAAGGTGGAGTATGGTTCCACTAGTGGTGTGGCCAAGGTCAAGGATAAGGGAGTAAAGCGAAAGTGTTTCCGCTGTGGTATGACAGGACATTGGAAGAGGAATTGTCCACGATTTCTGTCAAAGAAAAAGACCTCAGGTATGATTGAGTCTCTTGTTTCTGAAGTTAGTTTTTGCAACTAGTACTTCAGAATCCCGGTATGTAGACTTTGGTGCAACTAATTATATCAGTAATATGTTGTAGGAGTTACAGGTAACCAGGAGGATTAATGACGGAGAAATCATTGTTAACCTGGGATCGGAAGCCAAGGCAGAAGCAGTGTCAGTAGGAGTAGTAACTTAGTTATTTTTAGATATTAAGTTGATTTTGTCAGATACACTATATGTACCGTTTTAAGACGGGATTTTAATTTCTAGTATGATGAATAAGAGTTATTCAGTTACTTTTGGTAATTAAATTGTCTTAAAGTTGAGTGGTACTCTTATATATTCTGACAAGGTAATCAATGGCATTTATTTATTTTACTCCCACAATGTATGAGATACATGACACTGATGTTAATAATAGACCATCATTAAAAAGGTAGTCACCTTCATCTAATCCAACAAACTTTGGCACCTAAAAGGCTAGGTCATATAAACCTAAAAAGGATTGACAGGCTAGTGAAAGATTGTATCTTGCCTTCATTGGTGGTAGAATCAATGCCTGTCTGCAAATCCTGTCTGGAAGGCAAAATGACCAATAGACCCTTATTCATCTAAGGGCAGTAGGGCCAAAGATTTATTCGAGTTAGTGTATACTGATGTGTATGGACCCATAATATTTGAGCGAGAGATTGATACGAGTATTTTATCACTTTCACCGATGATTACTCTAGATATGGATACATATACCTTATGCACCGCAAGTCCGAGATTTTTTCAATAGTTCAAAGAGTTTCGAGCGGAAGCGGAAAAGCAATTAGGTAAAAGTATAAATACTCTTCGATGAGATCGATGAGGCGAATATCTCTCCGCTAACTTTATGGGATACTTATCAAAAAAATGGGATTTGATCCCAGTAGTCTGCTCCTGGTTTGCCTCAACAGAACGGAGTAGAAGAAAGAAGGAACAAGACTCTTTTACATATGATCAAGTCTATGATTGAGTTTCTAGGATTACCTATATTTTGGGATATGGAAATTGAAATATATATACTAAACCTCGTTCCATCTAAGTCTATACTTGAGACTCCCAGGGAGTTATGGACAGGGCGAAAGCCTAGTCTACAACGTTTTTCAGGGTTGTCCAGCACACGTGCTGAAGAATAAGATGGATTAGTTGGAATCGAAGTCGGAAGTATATATGTTTATATTCTATCCCAAAAGAAACTAAAGGATTGGTTGCTCTATAATCCCAGAGAGCAGAAACTGCTTGGCAGCACCAATGCGGTTTTCTGGAGGGAGATTATAAGATTAACTGGAAATCTTTAGAAATGGTTATCTTGGAAGAAATTCAAGAAAGAACAATTCCAAATCCAAAGAATAACCAAACTTTGAGAAAATCCGCCCATATTTGACCCAGTAGTTACACCAGTGCCTTGTCGTAGTGGGAGTATTGTCTGGACCCTTGACAAGTTCTCGGTCTAGGGAAAGTCTTACAAGGCAATCCCGGTGCAACCGGAACAAGATCCCTATAACTATGATAAAGCAGTTAATGACATAGTTTTGGGACGTTGGTTAGATGCTATGAAAGCTGAGGTGGAGTCTTTGTACTCTAATCAGGTCTGGATACTTGTGGGCTTACCTGCCAATAGCAAACCTATTGGGTGCAAGTGAGTCTACAAAAGAAAATGAGAACCAGATGGAAGAGTTCCATTCGGATACTCTTATCCATTGCGGTTCATCTCGGTGACGAGATTTGACAAATGGATGTCAAGACAGCGTCTCATGATGGCAATCTTCAGGAAGACAACTATATGATGCAACCAGATGGTTTTATAGCTGATAACCAAGTGCAAAGAGTTTTGCAGGCTGCATAAGTTCATTTATGGATTAAGGCAGGTATCCCGAAACAGGAACATCCATTTTGACAAGGAAATCAAGTCACTTGGTTTTTATCAGAATGCGGATAAGTCATGTGTAAATGAAAAGTTAAGAACGCATGGTAGTTTTTCTGGCATTATATGTCGACGACATCCTTCTCCCATGGAGTGACATAGGGATATCATCAACAGTAAAAGTTTTGGTTGGCTAAGACTTTTGATAATAGAAGACTTTGGAAAAGCCAGGTACATCCTAGGAATCAATTTCCATTGAGACTGGAAAAATAGGATGATAGGCTTATCCCAATAATGTGTACATAGATAAGGTTCTGGTATGGTAAGCTATGCTTTGTACTAGACCGGATATCTATCACGCAGTACACCTAGTCAGTAGATATAAAGTCTAGCCCAGGTCTTTATCATTGACTGTTGTAAGATGTGTTCTCGAATACTTGAGAAGAACTAGAGATCACATGTTGAGTTATAACAGTAATGAGTTGATTCCAGTTGGTTACATAGATACTGACTTCTAGTCTGTTGACACCAAAAATGTCACTTTGCCTTTTCAAGATCCAAAGAGCTACATGAAGTCGTAACCTGCCATAAATAGGCAATGCTGCTTCCAAAAATCAAATCTTGTCAGAATCAAACAAAAACTGCAAGATTCTTCCAGAAAGCCAAAAGAGGAGTACACAAGAAGTTTCAAGCCATTTCAAGGTCATTTGGCCTAACTTCGCTTCTCCGACAGCCAAATCAAGCCTCTCGGCGGTAAAGCTCTCCGGGACCATGATTTCCAAGACAGAGCCTATGGATCATCTTAAAATGACTCCAATAGGTTCCCTGTCAAATTTCAAGTCAATCGGACATCGGTTGACCGCACATCAAACCGCGACATCTTCATCGCGACAAAAAGCAAGTCTACAGGTGATAGGACCCCAAACGGCTTCAAAACTCAAACAAAAGCCTATGGTTGGTCTTATTTATTGCTCAGGAGGCTTCACACCAAATTTCAGGTCATTCCGACATCGTTTGACCTAGTTTCAGCTTCTGACGAAAAATCGGCAGCTCTGTGCGACAAAGTCTTCGGCTTTCTCAGGAAATTGGAAACTTTGCAAAATAAAATGCAAGGATTCTCATCAGGTTTCCTACAAAGAAATCAGGCAAATAAATGGTCAAAATGTCAAGGAAAAGTACAGAAGAAAAAAGAATCAGAAAAAAGCAAAAACGGACGCAAAACGGGACACGAAAGGGGGAAAACCCCCCCAGGGTCGCAGACCCCTGCGACCCTGGGCCAGGGTCGCCGGCGACCATGGACCCCGGGGTCGCCGGGAAAGCCCCGGAAACCCCGGTTTTCACCGTTTTTTTCGCGATTCGAGGAGCCCAGCCTCTGGTACTTTCCAAAATTCATGCTTTTGAGACACCAAGTCCTCTGACATCCGTCCAAAACACGGGTAAATCATCAAGAGTATCGAAGACAGTATTGATCGCCACCCGGTCAACCAAAAAAAGTGTGCTTTCTACCCGACCGATCGAGAAATCGACAGGACAGATGGCACCGACCCGCTGTTGGCAACAAACACCTGAAATTACATGGTCATCTGATGTCGATCTACATGAAGATCCATCGATGATCATCGACAGAAGAATTCCAAAAGACGTGGCACAGCCCGCGACTCTTCAGCTGCTCGGCGACCACTTAATGCGATTAATTGACTAGCTTTATTACAGTCATTAATCCATTTCTTTGGACGGCCCAATCAGAAGCAAGCATTCGGGAGTTACAAGTCAAGAAATTCATGGCATTTAACCCATGAAACTCCTCCCATCATGGCGATTAAAGGCGATTAAATGCCCTCAATCTCCTCCGGCCAATCAGAAGCCAAGAAAAAGGAGTTACAAAATAAACAATTCAATTTTGTAACTCCTCCCATTATGCGGCTTAATGACATTAAAAGCCCATAAACTCTCCTAAATGGCTACCAAGAGCCTATAAATAGGAGAGCACTCCAAAGGAATCCAGATCGGAAAAAAGAGACAGACACACAGACAGAGAGAAGCACAGAAATCCAGAGAAAGAAAAAAGAGAGAAAACTCTGCGGAAATTCTACACCGGCCACCGCAACAAGGTGATAAAAGTCCCTTGGGGGGTACCCCCCCCCAAGGTCCTTGCCTTCTCCTCCTGCCTCCAACGGCTTAGATATGGCTTTTCAGCCCGTCTACTCGGCTTTTTATTGGACATAGGACCTTCCTTTGGTCTTTGTCCTCTAAAAACCCGAGGTTATAGCCAAGCCAAGCGAATCAAATAGCATCCTTTGTTCTCATCTGCATGGATGATGGCGAAGCCCACATATGGCTTGCGACCGTCAATCTAAACGAGTCCCCCACAATCTCCTGAGAAGTTAGATCCTCCTTTTCTTGCTTTTCATTGTAGTTTGTATTTTTTTAAAAGAGACAAAAATCACAATTCTTGTCTTTCATTGTTGATAAGGATTGTAAATCGGCTATAAACGCCAAAATCGGCTATAAATGCCAAAAATCGGCTATAAACGCCAAAATCGGCTATAAATGCCAAAAAATCGCCTTTCACGGCAAATCAAGAAAAATGTCTCTTTTCTTAAATATATGTGCAATGGAAAACTTGAAAGAAGTTGATTTCCTTTTTACTTGCGAAGGTTGATCTCCGGATCACCACTTGCAATTCCAAGTAAAAATAGAAAATCTGGCACACCCACAAAAAAAAAAGAAATGTTGATGCACGCCCCTGCCCCCCGGTTGCGAAAGGGTCGGACCCGACGGACTCCCACGTCCGCCGACCTCGGTAGAACCAAGCAGGAGCGCGGTCCATCAAGCTGGCACACCCGGTGGGACTCGTTTATTTGAGAACACGATGCTAGAAATGAAATATTTGCATATCATATATTTTGCTCTATGCTTATATTTCTTTTCTCGATTCCTTGGCTACTTTATAATTGGTGGCCTATGTTGAATTCTGCAAAAAAAAATGAGATGAGATTTTTTGTTTGGAAATTTCTAATTCTTTGAATTTATTTCCACTCTTTCTCTTTTCAAAAAAAAAAAATTAAAAAAAAAAAAATCAGATTTGTCATTTTTGGATTCAAAATTGAGAAACCTTGATCCGTTCCTATCGTTCATCGCGCTTGCAGAAATGTTGAGCCTGTTCGACTAAGGTTTTGGGCCATTGTTTCTCTTCGATGAGTTCATTAAAAATAAAAAAAAAATATATATATATATATATAAAAAGTAAAAAAAAAAATTTTAGATTTCTCAATTTCGATTCAAAATTGAGAAACCTTGATCCGTTCCTATCGTTCATCGCGCTTGCAGAAATGTTGAGCCTGTTCGACTAAGGTTTTGGGCCATGGTTTCTCTTCGATGAATTCATAAAAAAAAAAAAAAAAAAAAAAAAGACATAGACCACTAAGGTTAAACCAACTGTGTTCTTTGATCTTGGTTGATTCAAAGAAAAGCCTTGTCCAGAGTGTGGAGACAGCTTGACTGTTCTAGGCAAGGGTCCTCCAAACGGGTTCATTAAGTAATCCTACCCTTACCTGGGGGCAATTCTATCAATCAAGATTTCATAAGACCGGGTTAGGAGGCCTATGTGTACTCTCTCGTCTTTTAAATAAAAAAAAATAAATTAAAAAAATATATAAAAATTTTAAAATAAAAAATAAAAAATAAAAAAATTTTTCAAAAAAAAAATCTTAAAAAAAAAATAATAAAAAATAAATAAAAAAAATAAAAAAAAAGATTTTAAAAAAAAAAAAAAAAAAATATTAAAAAAAAAAAAAAAAAAACGTCCGTCATTTTGGGTTTAGATTAGAGAAATCTTGGTCTTCTTCTTTCTGAGCACTGGCGCTCGCGGAAATCGCTGAGCCCGTGTTCAGATTGGAGTACCTTTTGGTCTCTTTGATGAACCCGATATTGGCCTTTCAAAAAAAAAACTCGTCATTTTTAGATTCAGATCCGAGAAATTATGGTTCATTTCTTTCTGAGCACTGGCGCTCGCGGAAATCGCTGAGCCCGTGTTCAGATTGGAATACCATCTGCTCTCTTTGATGAATCCAATCTTGACCTTTCAAAACAGAGAATCTCATCTCATAGATGCGGTCTCAAAACATTTGTGTCTAGCGGTACTAGTACGCCCTTTCAGGGTCTACGGTATTGCGACCGGCACATTTGTAACTCCAACTTTATATTCTTCTTACCTCGAGCAAGCTCTGCTTCTCGATAAGTCGAATTTAAGTTCACAATTGCTTCTAGCAGTAACTGGGATGCCCATTCCGGGCTTACCATACCTGCGATCAGAACAATTGTACCTTCTATGGCATTTTGCCTTCCTCATATTGCCTGGGTCATCTACCTCGGGCAATTTGAAAAGACGAAACCATAGAACTTCCCATTTATGATCATTATATTCTTGTGATTACTAATGGATGTGGTCTTGTTTCAGAAATTTTCGAAAACTAACAATGGCAGCTTCACTAACCATTACTTTCGATGAAAACAAGCACCAACTCATGCTTCAACAGAAGCAAACCACGCGCACCTACAAGCGCCCCATCAGCTGCCGAAGTGTCAACTCCCTCGGCAACTCCGTAAACTCCGGGTCGACCTCGACTCCCCGGACTATCGTCTTCGGGACGCTGGGACCATTCCCACTTCCTGAGGAACAAACTGCTCCATCCAAGAAGCAGAAACTCGCCTCTCAACGTGTCACTACCGTGACACCAAAGGCGAACACCAGAAGGCCTGAAGCCCGTGGCAGCCCCACGAAGCCTCAACCTGCAAACAACCAGGTCTACCCCAAGACTTGGTCCCCAAGACCTTCACCAAAACAGGGAAGGTCCCAGGCATCCACTAAGCCAGCATTCCTGGCCCCACTCAAGGAGAACCAGTTCTATCCTCTTGCTTACATGAAAGAGGAGAGACCCATCTCCAACCTGACTTCAAAGTCAACCCAGCATGAGCCGGCTTGTTCCTACAAGCCCAAAATCAAGTCATGCATCACAAGGCCTCCACAAGCACCTGCTAAGGCCTACAAATCTGCAGTTCGACCCTTCATATCTACAGGGGCCGAACTTCAAAAATTCAAAGCTTCGCTGCAACTGGCGAAGGATAGGGTTCGCATCCTGTCCTTGCCTAGCTACAGAGAAGACAGGCTCGGCTGCTGCGCCCGAGGGAGCACATCCTTCATCGTCAAAGCCCAGTCAGAGCTGACCGAAGCTCAAATTGCTCGCCGTATACGCCGCCGCGCGTTATACCGGCAAAAGAGACTACAGAAGCAAAGGACCCAGCCTCCCACACTTCAAGTCTCTCCCAAATGGGTCGAAAAAGAAAGACCCAACCAAGTTGCTGCCGTCCATATGGTTGGAAAAACCAGAAGGCGCCAAAAATCAGCAACAAAAATCCATGTCCGACGTCCAATGACCCGCAGCGTCTCCAGGACAAGAAGACATTCAGAAGAATCCCCTGCTCCTTCAAGCAAAGGACAGCAGAGTGATCCTTCCTCAAGCTCTTCTTCAAAAGGAATGAGCCCCAGCTCAGTCACCAGGACAGTTTTCTTCGTTCGAATCACGAAGGATGAATGTCTTGGCTACAAATTCTGAGCCACCACCCCGCAATCCACCTCCAGAAGATGCGATCACCCGCATCCAGCAGTTGGAACAGGGCCAGCAGAGGATTGAAACTCTGATGGAAAACCTTCTCCTCGCCTTCCAAAATCAGGCGAACAATGAACCTCCTCCGAATCATCAAGACGACGAGGTTAATAGAGAAGAAAATGAGTCACGCGCCCTTACCAAAAAGGACGTATACGGTATCCTCGCCAAAGCAAAAGAAGAGGATATACTCAAAGAGCATGGGATCAAGCCACCATATCCCTTATGGATGGACTCGGTCCCGTTCCCCACCAAATTCAAGCATCCTACTCTCCAAACATATACGGGGAAAGGATCAGCCAGACAGCACGTCATCCACTTCAAGATCCTGACGGGAGCTATCGCGGATCAAGATGCACTCAAGATCCGCCTCTTTGCAAGTACCCCTAAAAGGTACGGCCTTCGATTGGTACTCCACTCTGCCGGAGGACTCAATCCAAAATTGGGCCATGCTAGAGACACGCTTCCTGACTCACTTCAAAGGTGAGGATCACCCCGCTACTATGGCTCAGCTGTGCAGCCTAAAACAGGGGGAGAATGAATCAACATATGACTTCATTCACAAGTGGAAAGCAATGGCATACAAATGCTCTGATGTATTGCCACAAGCGTCGCTAGTCGACATCTGCCGAAACAACATGAGAGCCAGAATCCGCTCCATGATCATCGGCAACAAATCAAAAAACCTGGGAGAACTCCTAGAAGCTTCCATGGAAGCTGAAACGGTGATTAAAGACCTCAACAGTCAGAAATCATCAAGAAAAGAGCCAACCGCCATTGCAACCTCTAAACCAAAGAAGAAAGAGGTCCTCAATGTGCAGACCAAGTCAGCTCCTCAGCCACCAAAGAAAGCTGAAAACAAAGCTGTTGGTAAGAGACCTGAACTCTCTGATGCCTTCAAAGAACGAGTAGAGAAGAAATACCCGTTTGACGAAGATGTTGATGAAATCTTCGGGGCTCTTGTGGCAAACGGCAAGCTCACCTTGCCTGAACCAAAAAGACCGGGTGATGTTGGCAAAACCAACGATCCTCGGTACTATCCATACCACCAGATGATCTCGCATCCTCTCAATCAATGCTTCGTTGTGAGAGAGAAAATAAATGAGATGTGGAAAAACGGAGTCATCACCTTTGACAAAAACTATGGGTCTGCCTCCGTCAACATGGTGACATGTGGACAAACATCAGATCACCGAAAGAAGAAGATCCTACTTCCTTCAAGGTGATAAACTCAATCGAAGCGTCCGAAGAACTGGTTCCTTACCCGACACCAGACGGACAACCGATATGGGTACATCCCTATCTCCTGGAAGATGAAAATTGGGAGGTCGTGAAAACAAAGCCTACAGCTCAACAGCGAAGGCAGGCTAGGAAACATCTCCTCAAGCTCAAACGGCAAGAGAAGACCCAGCCAAAACTAGAGGTCAAAGAAAAGGCAGAGGCTTCCTCTACCGCTTCACTGGAGGTAATAAAAACATCCCTTCCAGAGACTTCAAAGGGGGTAAGGAAATTCACTCTCAGTGATTTCATGCCACCATCAATTTCAAAGAAGCCATGCAGGAGGCATCAATACTCTTGCAATTCAGTAGTTGGATTCTCCATTGATGGATACGAATCCAGCGACACCGATGATGGATTCGAATCCAACTACACAGATGAGTGGGAGGAGTCCCTTGAAACAGGAGAATATCTCTCCGATGAAGAAATGGGTTCCTGAGTCTCATCTTATGCCAGTAATCTGGTATAACCCCCTACAGCCACAAAGATCCTGGTCTGATGATGAAGAAGACCAAGAGGCTGTACAAGAAAATGCTGCTGACCCAGCACCTCTCATTACTCCAGTGGAAATCAACAATGTTGAGCCACAAAGAGATGATGAAGAAGAAGATCCGGCTCCTAAAATATTGGGGGTAATATTTCTATTTAGTTGGATATTATTTTGTATGGCTTGGTTAGCCTTTTTCATGGGAGTTGTAATTAAGACACTTGTGTTTTGTAACTTTAACATATGTGGGAAATAAAATATCCTGTTACTGCCAGCTCAATATTCTATGATTTATGATCTGTAGCAGTCTGCTCATGTGATGGCTTTATGATATTGGTTGAGTGCGACACGGAATCCGATGGCCACGGACTCCGGGTCGTAACGCCATGATTAGCTTCCCCGAAAATATGTTCTGATCGTGATGGAATTTTTATTATCCTCATTCACGTGGATCTTGGGAAATATAACAAAAATTTTTATTAATCCCAAAATTTCGCACCCCGAGGTCGGATCACTGCAGGGCCCAGTTTCGGGGTGTGACGTTAGTTTCTTCTGACTATAAGCAATAGGGGGTGCGCCTTTCATTGAATTGAATTTCAATGAGGGGGTTGTGGGGTAAGGGAGGCCGCCGTCGAGAATGCTGCATGTGGGGCCTAACCTATGAATGGTGTTGAAACCTAGCTCTATATTGGAGTGTTGGACCTACAGGGCTCTAGTCACATAGGGGCAAGCATATGTCTATGTCTGTCCAAGCAAGAATATTAGTGTGGTGCATTGATTGATAGAAGCGGCGAGTTTTGGATGGGACAAGCGCATGAAAGTGAGGAGCCGCTTAGCTGTGGTGTTTTGGAATTCACTTCTCTAAGAACTGCACTGTAGGATTGGATCTTTTGTGCCGGCTATGCGTCAGGTCTCTGTTGGCACCAAAAATGTCACTTTGCCTCTTCAAGATCCAAAGAGCTACATGAAGTCGCAACCTGCCATAAATAGGCAATGCTACTTCCAAAAAATCAAATCTTGTCAGAATCAAACAAAAACTACAAGATCTTTCAAGACAGCCAAAAGAGGACTACACAAGAAGTTTCGGGCCATTTCAAAATCATTTGGCCTAACTTCGCTTCTCCGGCAACTGAAAAGGAGCTCTCGGCGGCGAAAGCATCGGAGACACCAAATCTTCGATCAGAGCCGATGGATGGTCTCAAAATACATCCAAAAGGCTCCACGTCAAGTTTCGAGTCAAACCGACAACGTTGACCCTACATCAACCCTCGAACATCTAAATCAAGCCTCTCGGCGACGAGAACCACCGAGGCCATCACTCATCAGATAGAGCTCATGGACGGCTTCAAAATGCTTACAAAGGGTTACACGTCAAATTTCAGGTCATTTCGACAACATTTGACCATACTTTGACGCTCGGAAACCAAATCAGGCCTCTCGGCGGCGAAACTCCCCGGGACCATGGTTTCCAAGACAGAGCTATGGATCATCTTAAAATGACTCCAATAGGTTCCCTGTCAAACTTCAAGTCAATTAGACATCGGTTGACCGCACATCAAACCGCGACATCTTCATCGCGACAAAAGCAAGTCTACTGGTGATAGGACCCCAAACAGCTTCAAAACTCAAACAAAAGTCTATGGTTGGTCTTATTTATTTCTCAGCAGGCTTCACCCCAAATTTCAGGTCATTCCGACATCGTTTGACCCAGTTTCAACTTCTGACGGAAAATCGGCAGCTCTGCGCGACAAAGTCTTCCGCTTTCTCAGAAAATTAGAAACTTTGCAAAACAAAATGCAAGGATTCTCATCAGGTTTTCTACAGGGAAATCAGGCCAATAAATGATAGAAAATGTCAAGAAAAAATACAGAAGAAAAAAGAATAGAAAAACAGCAAAAATGGACACAAAATGGGACAAAAGGGGGAAAACCCCCCAGGGTCGCAGGCCCCTGCGACCCTGGGGCCCGGGATCGCCCGGTGGGCCCTGGAAACCCCATTTTTCGCCGTTTTTTTTTAACCGTCCGACCTCTGGTATTTTCCAAAATTCATACTTTTGAGACACCAAATCCTCTGACATCCGTCAAAAGTATGGGTTAATCATCAAGAGTATCGAAAACAACATTGATCGCCACCCGGTCAACCAAAAAAGTGTGCTTTCTACCCGACCGATCGAGAAATCGACAGGACAGAAGGCACCGACTCGCTGTTGGCAACCAACACCTGAAGTTACATGGTCATCCGATGTCGATCTACATAAAGATCCATCGATGATCATCGCCAGAAGAATCCCAGAAGACTCGGCACGGCCCGCGACTCTTCAACTGCTCGGCGACCACTTAATGCGATTAATTGACTAGCTTTATTACAGTCATTAATCCATTTCTTTGGATGGACCAATCAGAAGCAAGCATCCGGGAGTTACAAGTCAAGAGATTCATGGCATTTAACCCATGAAACTCCTCCTATCATGGCGATTAAATGCCCTCAATCTCCTCCGGCCAATCAGAAGCCAAGAAAAAGGAGTTACAAAATAAAGAATTCAATAGGAGTTACAAAATAAAGAATTCAATCTTGTAACTCCTCCCTTTATGTAGCTTTATGACAATTAAGGCTCATAAACCCTCGTAAATGGCTACCTAAAAGCCTATAAATAGGAGAGCATTCCAAAGATTTCCAGATCGGAAAAAAATACAGAGACACGGACAAAGCACAGAAATTCAGAGAAGGAAAAGAGAGAAAACTCTGCGGAAGTTCTACACCAACCACCGCTACAAGGTGACAAAAGTACCTAGGGGGGTACCCCCCCACCCCCCAAGGTCCTTGCCTTCTCCTTCTGCCTCCAAATGGCTTAGACGTGGCTTTTCAGCCCGTCTACTCGGCCTTTTATTGGACATAGGACCTCCTTTTGGTCTTTGTTCTCTAAAAACCTGAGGTTATAGCCAAGCCAAGTGAATTAATAGCATCCTCTGTTCTCATCTGCATGGATGATGGCGAAGTCCACATATGGCTTGCGACCGTCAATCTGAACGGGTCCCCCACAATCTCCTGAGAAGTTAGATCCTCCTTTTCTTGCTTTTCATTGTAGTTTGTATTTTTTTAAAAAGAGACAAAAATCACAACTCTTGTCTTTCATTATTGATAAGGATTGTAAATCGGCTATAAACGCCAAAACCGACTATAAACGCCAAAACCGACTATAAACGCCAAAAATCGGCTATAAACGCCAAAATCGGCTATAAATGCCAAAAAAATCGCATTTCACGGCAAATCAAAAAAATGTCTCTTTCTTAAATATATGTAAACGCCAAAATCAGCTATAAATGCTAAAAAAATCGCCTTTCACGGCAAATAAAAAAAATGTCTCTTTTTTAAATATATGTGCAATGGAAAACTTGAAAGAAGTTGATTTCCTTTTTACTTGCGAAGGTTGATCTCCGGATCACCACTTGCAATTCCATGTAAAATAGAAAATCTGGCACACCCACACAAAAGAAATGTTGATGCATGCCCTTGCCCCCCGGTTACGAAAGGGTCGGACCCAACGGACTCCCATGTCTGCCGACCTCGGTAGGACCAGGCAGGAGTGCGGTCCATCAAGCTGGCACACCCGGTGGGACCCGTTCATTTGAGAACACGATGCTAGAAATGAAATATTTGTATATCATATATATTGCTCTATGCTTATACTTCCTTTCTTGATTCTTTGGCTACTTTTTGATTGGTGGCCATGTTGGATTCCGCATCTAAAAAAAATGAGATGAGATTTTTTGGAAATTTCTAATTCTTTGAATTTATTTCCACTTTTTCTCTTTTAAAAAAAAAACAAAAAATCAGATTTTTCAGTTTGAATTCAAAATTGAGAAACCGTGATCCGTTCCTATCGTTCATCGCGCTTGCAGAAATGTTGAGCCTGTTCGACTAAGGTTTTGGGCCATCGTTTCTCTTCTATGAGTTCATTAAAGATGTAAAAATAAAAAATAAAAAAATCAGATTTTTCAGTTTGAATTCAAAATTGAGAAACCTTGATCCGTTCCTATCGTTCATCGCGCTTGCAGAAATGTTGAGCCGGTTCGACTAAGTTTTTGGGCCATCGTTTCTCTTCGATGAGTTCATTAAAGATCTAAAAAAAAAACCAAAAAAAATCAGATTTTTCAGTTTGAATTCAAAATTGAGAAACCTTGATCCGTTCCTATCGTTCATCGCGCTTGCAGAAATGTTGAGCCTGTTCGACTAAGGTTTTGGGCCATCATTTCTCTTCGATGAATTCATTAAAGATCTAAATATATATAAATAAAAATAAAAAAACAAAAATCAGATTTCTCATTTTGAATTCAAAATTGAGAAACCTTGATCCGTTCCTATCGTTCATCACGCTTGCAGAAATGTTGAGCCTGTTCGACTAAGGTTTTGGGCCATCGTTTCTCTTCGATGAGTTCATTAAAGATAAAAAAAATATTAAAAAAAAACAAAAAAAGACATAGACCACTAAGGTTAAACCATCTGCGTTCTTTGATCATGGTTGATTCAAGAAAAGCCTTGTCCAGAGTGTAGAGATAGCTTGACTGTTCTAAGCAAGGGTCCTCCAAACGGGTTCATTAAGTAATCCTACCCTTACCTGGGGGCAATTCTATCAATCCAGATTTCATAAGACTGGGTTAGGAGGCCTATGTGTACTCTCTCGTCTTTTAAATAATTTTTTCAAAAATAAAGTTTTTAAAAATAAAAACTTTAAAAAAAAAAATAAAAAATAAAAAAATTTAAAAAAAATCTTAAAAAAATAAAATAAAAAATATAAATAAAAATATTTTTTTTTTAAATCTTGAAAAAAAAATCTTCAAAAAAAAATTCCGTCATTTTGGGTTTAGATTGGAGAAATCTTGGTCTTCTCCTTTCTGAGCACTGGCGCTCGCGGAAATCGCTGAGCCCGTGTTCAGATTGGAGTGCCTTTTGCTCTCTTTGATGAACCCGATATTGGCCTTTCAAAAAAAAAAAAAAAACTCGTCACTTTTGGATTCAGATCCGAGAAATTATGGTTCATTTCTTTCTGAGCACTGGCGCTCGCGGAAATCGCTGAGCCCGTGTTCAGATCGGAATACCATCTGCTCTCTTTGATGAATCGAATCTTGACCTTTCAAAACAGAGAATCTCATCTCATGGATGCGGTCTCAAATCATTTGTGTCTAGCGGTACTAGTACGCCCTTTCAGGGTCTACTGTATTGCGACCGGCACATTTGTAACTCCAACTTTATATTCTTCTTATCTCGAGTAAGCTCTGCTTTTCGATAAGTCGAATTTAAGTTCACAATTACTTCTAGCAGTCACTGGAACGCTCATTCTTGGGTTACCATACCTGCGATCAGAACAATTGTACCCTCTATGGCATTTTGCCTTCTTCATACTGCTTGGGTCATCTTCCTCGAGCAATTTGAAAAGACAAGACCATAGAACTTCCCATTTATGATCATTATATTCTTGTGATTACTAATGGATGTGATCCTGTTTCAAAATTTTCAAAAAAAAACTAACAATGGCAGCATCGCTTACCATTACTTTCGATCAGAACAAGCACGAACTCATACTTCAACAGAAGCAAACTACGCGCACCTACAAGCGCCCCATCAGCTGCCGAAGCGTCAACTCCCTCAGCAACTCTCTGAGCTCCGGGTCGACCTCGACTCCCCGGACTATCGTCTTTGGGACGCTGGGACCATTCCCACTTTCTGAGGAACAAGCTGCTCCCTCCAAGAAGCAGAAACTCGCCTCTCAACGTGTCACTACCGTGACACAAAAGGCGAGCACCAGAAGGCCCGAAGCCCGTGGCAGCCCCACGAAGCCTCGACCATCAAACGACCAGGTCTATCCCAAGACCTGGTCCCCAAGACCTTCACCAAAACAAAGAAGGTCCCAAACATCCACTAAGCCAGCATTCCTGGCTCCACTCAAGGAGAACCAGTTCTACCCTCTTGCCTACATGAAAGAGGAGAGACCCATCTCCAATCTGACTCCCAAGTCAACCCAGCATGAGCCGGCTTGTTCCTACAAGCCCAAAATCAAGTCATGCATCACAAGGCCTCTGCAAGCACCTGCTAAGGCCTACAAACCTGCAGTTCGACTATAAACGCCAAAAATCGGCTATAAACGCCAAAATCGGCTATAAATGCCAAAAAATCGCCTTTCACGGCAAATCAAGAAAAATGTCTCTTTTCTTAAATATATGTGCAATGGAAAACTTGAAAGAAGTTGATTTCCTTTTTACTTGCGAAGGTTGATCTCCGGATCACCACTTGCAATTCCAAGTAAAAATAGAAAATCTGGCACACCCACAAAAAAAAAAAAGAAATGTTGATGCACGCCCCTGCCCCCCGGTTGCGAAAGGGTCGGACCCGACGGACTCCCACGTCCGCCGACCTCGGTAGAACCAAGCAGGAGCGCGGTCCATCATAGTCAGATCAGGATTCTAGGAAATCAACTTCTGGGTATGTGCTTATGTTATAGCAGCTTGAGAAGTAGCTAAGGTAGCAGATTGACTCAAAAGATTCCTTCTGGAATTTGAAGTGGTATTTTTGGCAGGACAGCCGATCACAGTTTACTGTGATAACAGCAGGGCAGTCGCTAAGTCCAAATAACCCTAGAGCCAAAAAGCATGTACAGAGGAAGTTATACATGGTCAACTAGATTGTGCAGAGAGGTGATGTACGATCACCAAGATAGTCTCTGCAGACAATTTGGTAGATCCATTTACTAAGCCTTTGACTACCAAAGTCTTTGAGCTATATGTAAAAGGGATGTGCATGAGATGCAGCTCTAACTGGCATTGAGCCCAAGTGGGAGATTGTTAGTTTTATGGACTCAATCCAGTAGATGATATAATAAATTGATTAATTTCTTTATTTATCAGTATATTCATGCTTTACTTTCATGAGATGAATGGTGATTTATTATATACTTGCACATAACCAATACGAATGACATGATGGTTCATGAGATGAATCGGGGTCCACAAGTATATTAGATGTAATACATGTGTATGGATGAGATCCATATACGGGAGACATGTATGACAAATCTTATACTTAAAATATATTCACAACCAGTGATGAGACTGGACATCTCATACTGACAAGGTTGCAGCACTTTGATCACTATGAGATAGTGTGATTTGTCTCGATCATCAGAATGGAAGATTCTGGATCATAGTGCTGGTACATTGGATGTATTGAAGGACCATGAGAAGCACCTTATAAACACTGTCTTTATTTTAAGGTCTGCTCTCATAATTCCCTAGCAATAGGCTCTCAATCCTGAGACATTAATGAACTCAAGTTTCTATCTATTCATTTGCTTTGAGTCACCAATGAGTGAGGCCAATTGTAGGTCAACACCTCGGTGATTTGGGTACATGGTAGTAGAGCTGTGGGAACATTCAATGGTCAAGATGGAATCTATCTCTAATATCCCCTTGTGCCAATTAATGAATTTATCATTGGTAAGTGCGCACCCATTCCGATTTAGAGTTAATTGGAAAGGTACCTATGATTATTATAATTAATTGGGGCTCAAGGATAATAAGATATGGATCTAGTTTGGAAGACAGGTCCAATTGATCCATGGATATTGATAGAAGGGTCTACTTGTGGTAATGTGGAAGTTTAGGGTCTTCTATGTAATATTCCTAAGACTGGAGTTCAATTGCATTTATATAGTGGAGTTATTTGCAATTAACTGTGGGCCCGGATTACACATGAGATGTGGGGTCGCGTGTCCCAGTTGGAGCCAGCTTTCTAAGGATTCCCTAGTGGTCCCCACGCTAGCCCAATTATTAGAAAGTATCTAATTCTAGTTGAACTCTAAAAGGAAAGTTACTATTTTTATTTGAAGTGAGACTTCTAATAGTGGTAATAGTAGACTTACTAATTTTAGTAGAAGTGAGACTTCTATTTTAATTAGAAAGGAATTGGAAAGTTACTAATCATATTTGAAGTGAGACTTCTAATTATGATATGGTAAGTTACTAATTAATGGAAGTAAGACTTCTATTGTAATTAGTAAAGAGGAGATAACTTGCAAAAGCTATAAATAAGAGGAGAGGAGGCCTTGGACGACCAAGTACTGTCCTTGCATTGGGATTCACGCCCAAGGCCCCCTAGTGCAAGTGTTGCACAAGTTATTCCTCTCTTCCCTCATCTAGTTCTCTTTCTAGTTCCTCCCTAGAGTTCCTAGTAGTTTTCTCTTGGAGATCCCACCATCTTCTTGAGAAAAGGAGAATCTGATACGGGTCATAGCGTGGAAGATCAAGAGGTCTTGGAGATCCCTATTTGATTAGTGAAAGCGTTTCATCATCAAAGAAAGACGCAACTTCTCCATTAGAGCACAACCGAGCTCCAAAGGTATAATCTACTTCCTTGCATGTTGTAGATATATTAGTTGCTGTTTTTATCTTCTAGATAAATTATTTTACTGATCATGATGACTGAGATTGAGGACATGGATCTTGGATTGGGTTTTATAGCCTTCTGGATAGTTGATCCCTACGTCAAGTGGGTCAAAAGTTTTTAAAACCTATCCTAGTGGCCCACCCTATTTCCAACAAAGTTTGGCATCAAAGTTCGTATTAAAATATTGGGGGTAATATTTCTATTTAGTTGGATATTATTTTGTATGGCTTGGTTAGCCTTTTTCATGGGAGTTGTAATTAAGACACTTGTGTTTTGTAACTTTAACATATGTGGGAAATAAAATATCCTGTTACTGCCAGCTCAATATTCTATGATTTATGATCTGTAGCAGTCTGCTCATGTGATGGCTTTATGATATTGGTTGAGTGCGACACGGAATCCGATGGCCACGGACTCCGGGTCGTAACGCCATGATTAGCTTCCCCGAAAATATGTTCTGATCGTGATGGAATTTTTATTATCCTCATTCACGTGGATCTTGGGAAATATAACAAAAATTTTTATTAATCCCAAAATTTCGCACCCCGAGGTCGGATCACTGCAGGGCCCAGTTTCGGGGTGTGACGTTAGTTTCTTCTGACTATAAGCAATAGGGGGTGCGCCTTTCATTGAATTGAATTTCAATGAGGGGGTTGTGGGGTAAGGGAGGCCGCCATCGAGAATGCTGCATGTGGGGCCTAACCTATGAATGGTGTTGAAACCTAGCTCTATATTGGAGTGTTGGACCTACAGGGCTCTAGTCACATAGGGGCAAGCATATGTCTATGTCTGTCCAAGCAAGAATATTAGTGTGGTGCATTGATTGATAGAAGCGGCGAGTTTTGGATGGGACAAGCGCATGAAAGTGAGGAGCCGCTTAGCTGTGGTGTTTTGGAATTCACTTCTCTAAGAACTGCACTGTAGGATTGGATCTTTTGTGCCGGCTATGCGTCAGGTCTCTGTTGGCACCAAAAATGTCACTTTGCCTCTTCAAGATCCAAAGAGCTACATGAAGTCGCAACCTGCCATAAATAGGCAATGCTACTTCCAAAAAATCAAATCTTGTCAGAATCAAACAAAAACTACAAGATCTTTCAAGACAGCCAAAAGAGGACTACACAAGAAGTTTCGGGCCATTTCAAAATCATTTGGCCTAACTTCGCTTCTCCGGCAACTGAAAAGGAGCTCTCGGCGGCGAAAGCATCGGAGACACCAAATCTTCGATCAGAGCCGATGGATGGTCTCAAAATACATCCAAAAGGCTCCACGTCAAGTTTCGAGTCAAACCGACAACGTTGACCCTACATCAACCCTCGAACATCTAAATCAAGCCTCTCGGCGACGAGAAACCACCGAGGCCATCACTCATCAGATAGAGCTCATGGACGGCTTCAAAATGCTTACAAAGGGTTACACGTCAAATTTCAGGTCATTTCGACAACATTTGACCATACTTTGACGCTCGGAAACCAAATCAGGCCTCTCGGCGGCGAAACTCCCCGGGACCATGGTTTCCAAGACAGAGCTATGGATCATCTTAAAATGACTCCAATAGGTTCCCTGTCAAACTTCAAGTCAATTAGACATCGGTTGACCGCACATCAAACCGCGACATCTTCATCGCGACAAAAGCAAGTCTACTGGTGATAGGACCCCAAACAGCTTCAAAACTCAAACAAAAGTCTATGGTTGGTCTTATTTATTTCTCAGCAGGCTTCACCCCAAATTTCAGGTCATTCCGACATCGTTTGACCCAGTTTCAACTTCTGACGGAAAATCGGCAGCTCTGCGCGACAAAGTCTTCCGCTTTCTCAGAAAATTAGAAACTTTGCAAAACAAAATGCAAGGATTCTCATCAGGTTTTCTACAGGGAAATCAGGCCAATAAATGATAGAAAATGTCAAGAAAAAATACAGAAGAAAAAAGAATCGAAAAACAGCAAAAATGGACACAAAATGGGACAAAAGGGGGAAAACCCCCCAGGGTCGCAGGCCCCTGCGACCCTGGGGCCCGGGATCGCCCGGTGGGCCCTGGAAACCCCATTTTTCGCCGTTTTTTTTTTAACCGTCCGACCTCTGGTATTTTCCAAAATTCATACTTTTGAGACACCAAATCCTCTGACATCCGTCAAAAGTATGGGTTAATCATCAAGAGTATCGAAAACAACATTGATCGCCACCCGGTCAACCAAAAAAAGTGTGCTTTCTACCCGACCGATCGAGAAATCGACAGGACAGAAGGCACCGACTCGCTGTTGGCAACCAACACCTGAAGTTACATGGTCATCCGATGTCGATCTACATAAAGATCCATCGATGATCATCGCCAGAAGAATCCCAGAAGACTCGGCACGGCCCGCGACTCTTCAACTGCTCGGCGACCACTTAATGCGATTAATTGACTAGCTTTATTACAGTCATTAATCCATTTCTTTGGATGGACCAATCAGAAGCAAGCATCCGGGAGTTACAAGTCAAGAGATTCATGGCATTTAACCCATGAAACTCCTCCTATCATGGCGATTAAATGCCCTCAATCTCCTCCGGCCAATCAGAAGCCAAGAAAAAGGAGTTACAAAATAAAGAATTCAATAGGAGTTACAAAATAAAGAATTCAATCTTGTAACTCCTCCCTTTATGTAGCTTTATGACAATTAAGGCTCATAAACCCTCGTAAATGGCTACCTAAAAGCCTATAAATAGGAGAGCATTCCAAAGATTTCCAGATCGGAAAAAAATACAGAGACACGGACAAAGCACAGAAATTCAGAGAAGGAAAAGAGAGAAAACTCTGCGGAAGTTCTACACCAACCACCGCTACAAGGTGACAAAAGTACCTAGGGGGGTACCCCCCCACCCCCCCAAGGTCCTTGCCTTCTCCTTCTGCCTCCAAATGGCTTAGACGTGGCTTTTCAGCCCGTCTACTCGGCCTTTTATTGGACATAGGACCTCCTTTTGGTCTTTGTTCTCTAAAAACCTGAGGTTATAGCCAAGCCAAGTGAATTAATAGCATCCTCTGTTCTCATCTGCATGGATGATGGCGAAGTCCACATATGGCTTGCGACCGTCAATCTGAACGGGTCCCCCACAATCTCCTGAGAAGTTAGATCCTCCTTTTCTTGCTTTTCATTGTAGTTTGTATTTTTTTAAAAAGAGACAAAAATCACAACTCTTGTCTTTCATTATTGATAAGGATTGTAAATCGGCTATAAACGCCAAAACCGACTATAAACGCCAAAACCGACTATAAACGCCAAAAATCGGCTATAAACGCCAAAATCGGCTATAAATGCCAAAAAAATCGCATTTCACGGCAAATCAAAAAAATGTCTCTTTTCTTAAATATATGTAAACGCCAAAATCAGCTATAAATGCTAAAAAAATCGCCTTTCACGGCAAATCAAAAAAATGTCTCTTTTTTTAAATATATGTGCAATGGAAAACTTGAAAGAAGTTGATTTCCTTTTTACTTGCGAAGGTTGATCTCCGGATCACCACTTGCAATTCCATGTAAAATAGAAAATCTGGCACACCCACACAAAAGAAATGTTGATGCATGCCCTTGCCCCCCGGTTACGAAAGGGTCGGACCCAACGGACTCCCATGTCTGCCGACCTCGGTAGGACCAGGCAGGAGTGCGGTCCATCAAGCTGGCACACCCGGTGGGACCCGTTCATTTGAGAACACGATGCTAGAAATGAAATATTTGTATATCATATATATTGCTCTATGCTTATACTTCCTTTCTTGATTCTTTGGCTACTTTTTGATTGGTGGCCATGTTGGATTCCGCATCTAAAAAAAATGAGATGAGATTTTTTGGAAATTTCTAATTCTTTGAATTTATTTCCACTTTTTCTCTTTTAAAAAAAAAACAAAAAATCAGATTTTTCAGTTTGAATTCAAAATTGAGAAACCGTGATCCGTTCCTATCGTTCATCGCGCTTGCAGAAATGTTGAGCCTGTTCGACTAAGGTTTTGGGCCATCGTTTCTCTTCTATGAGTTCATTAAAGATGTAAAAATAAAAAATAAAAAAATCAGATTTTTCAGTTTGAATTCAAAATTGAGAAACCTTGATCCGTTCCTATCGTTCATCGCGCTTGCAGAAATGTTGAGCCGGTTCGACTAAGTTTTTGGGCCATCGTTTCTCTTCGATGAGTTCATTAAAGATCTAAAAAAAAAACCAAAAAAAATCAGATTTTTCAGTTTGAATTCAAAATTGAGAAACCTTGATCCGTTCCTATCGTTCATCGCGCTTGCAGAAATGTTGAGCCTGTTCGACTAAGGTTTTGGGCCATCATTTCTCTTCGATGAATTCATTAAAGATCTAAATATATATATAAATAAAAATAAAAAAACAAAAATCAGATTTCTCATTTTGAATTCAAAATTGAGAAACCTTGATCCGTTCCTATCGTTCATCACGCTTGCAGAAATGTTGAGCCTGTTCGACTAAGGTTTTGGGCCATCGTTTCTCTTCGATGAGTTCATTAAAGATAAAAAAAAATATTAAAAAAAAACAAAAAAAAGACATAGACCACTAAGGTTAAACCAACTGTGTTCTTTGATCATGGTTGATTCAAGAAAAGCCTTGTCCAGAGTGTAGAGATAGCTTGACTGTTCTAAGCAAGGGTCCTCCAAACGGGTTCATTAAGTAATCCTACCCTTACCTGGGGGCAATTCTATCAATCCAGATTTCATAAGACTGGGTTAGGAGGCCTATGTGTACTCTCTCGTCTTTTAAATAATTTTTTTCAAAAATAAAGTTTTTAAAAATAAAAACTTTAAAAAAAAATAAAAAATAAAAAAAATTTAAAAAAAAATCTTAAAAAAATAAAATAAAAAATAAATAAATAAAAATATTTTTTTTTAAAAATCTTCAAAAAAAAATTCCGTCATTTTGGGTTTAGATTGGAGAAATCTTGGTCTTCTCCTTTCTGAGCACTGGCGCTCGCGGAAATCGCTGAGCCCGTGTTCAGATTGGAGTGCCTTTTGCTCTCTTTGATGAACCCGATATTGGCCTTTCAAAAAAAAAAAAAAAACTCGTCACTTTTGGATTCAGATCCGAGAAATTATGGTTCATTTCTTTCTGAGCACTGGCGCTCGCGGAAATCGCTGAGCCCGTGTTCAGATCGGAATACCATCTGCTCTCTTTGATGAATCGAATCTTGACCTTTCAAAACAGAGAATCTCATCTCATGGATGCGGTCTCAAATCATTTGTGTCTAGCGGTACTAGTACGCCCTTTCAGGGTCTACTGTATTGCGACCGGCACATTTGTAACTCCAACTTTATATTCTTCTTATCTCGAGTAAGCTCTGCTTTTCGATAAGTCGAATTTAAGTTCACAATTACTTCTAGCAGTCACTGGAACGCTCATTCTTGGGTTACCATACCTGCGATCAGAACAATTGTACCCTCTATGGCATTTTGCCTTCTTCATACTGCTTGGGTCATCTTCCTCGAGCAATTTGAAAAGACAAGACCATAGAACTTCCCATTTATGATCATTATATTCTTGTGATTACTAATGGATGTGATCCTGTTTCAAAAATTTTCAAAAAAAAACTAACAATGGCAGCATCGCTTACCATTACTTTCGATCAGAACAAGCACGAACTCATACTTCAACAGAAGCAAACTACGCGCACCTACAAGCGCCCCATCAGCTGCCGAAGCGTCAACTCCCTCAGCAACTCTCTGAGCTCCGGGTCGACCTCGACTCCCCGGACTATCGTCTTTGGGACGCTGGGACCATTCCCACTTTCTGAGGAACAAGCTGCTCCCTCCAAGAAGCAGAAACTCGCCTCTCAACGTGTCACTACCGTGACACAAAAGGCGAGCACCAGAAGGCCCGAAGCCCGTGGCAGCCCCACGAAGCCTCGACCATCAAACGACCAGGTCTATCCCAAGACCTGGTCCCCAAGACCTTCACCAAAACAAAGAAGGTCCCAAACATCCACTAAGCCAGCATTCCTGGCTCCACTCAAGGAGAACCAGTTCTACCCTCTTGCCTACATGAAAGAGGAGAGACCCATCTCCAATCTGACTCCCAAGTCAACCCAGCATGAGCCGGCTTGTTCCTACAAGCCCAAAATCAAGTCATGCATCACAAGGCCTCTGCAAGCACCTGCTAAGGCCTACAAACCTGCAGTTCGACCCTTCATCTCTACAGGGGCCGAACTCAAAAAATTCAAAGCTTCGCTGCAACAGGCGAAGGACAGGGTTCGCATCGTGTCCTTGCCCAGCTACAAAGAAGACAGGCTCGGCTGCTGCACCCGAGGGAGCACATCCTTCATCGTCAAAGCCCAGCCAGAGCTGACCGAAGCTCAAGTTGCTCGTCGCATATGCCGCCGCGTGTCGTACAGACAAAAGAGACTAGAGAACCAAAGGACCCAGCCTCCTACACTTCACGTCTCTCCCAAATGGGTCGAAAAAGATAGACCCAACCAAGTTGCTGCCGTCCATATGGTTGGAAAAACCAGAATGCGCCAAAAGTCAGCAACAAAAATCGATGTCCGACGTCCGATGACCTGCAGCGTCTCCAGGACAAGAAGACATTCAGAAGAATCCCCTGCTCCTTCAAGCAAAGGATGACAGAGTGATCCTTCCTCAAGCTCTTCTTCAAAAAGAATGAGCCCCAACTCAGTCACCAGGACAGTTTCTTCATTCAAATCATGAAGGATGAACGTCTTGGCTACAAATTCTGAGCCACCACCCCGCAATCCACCTCAAGATGATGCGATCACCCGCATCCAGCAGTTGGAACAAGGCCAGCAGAGGATTGAAACTCTGATGGAAAACCTTCTCCTCGCCTTCCAAAATCAGGCGAACAATGAACCTCCTCCGAATCATCAAGACGATAAGGTAAATGAAGAAGAAAATGAGTCACGCGCCCTCACCAAAAAGGACGTAGACAGTATCCTCGCCAAAGCAAAAGAACAGGATGTACTCAAGGAGCATGGGATCAAGCCACCATATCACTTATGGATGGACTCGGTCCCGTTCCCCACCAAATTCAAGCATCCTACTCTCCAAACATATACGGGGAAAGGATCAGCCAGACAGCACGTCATCCACTTCAAGATCCTGACGGGAGCTATCGCGGATCAAGATGCACTCAAGATCCGCCTCTTTGCAAGTACCCTAAAAGGTACGACCTTTGATTCGTACTCCACTCTGCCGGAGGACTCGATCCAAAACTGGGCCATGCTAGAGACACGTTTCCTGACTCACTTCAAAGGTGAGGATCGTCCCGCTACTATGGCTCAGCTGTGTAGCCTAAAACAGGGGGAGAATGAGTCAACATATGACTTCATTCACAAGTGGAAAGCAATGGCATACAAATGCTCTGATGTATTGCCACAAGCGTCGCTAGTCGACATCTGCCGAAACAACATGAGAGCCAGAATCCATTCCATGATCATATTCAACAAATCAAAAAACCTGGGAGAACTCCTAGAAGCTTCCATGGAAGCTGAAACGGTGATTAAAGACCTCAACAGTCAGAAATCATCAAGAAAAGAGCCAACCACCATTGCAACCTCTAAACCAAAGAAGAAAGAGGTCCTCAATGTGCAGACCAAGTCAGCTCCTCAGCCACCAAAGAAAGCTGAAAACAAAGCTGCGGGTAAGAGAACTGAACTCTCAAGATGCCTCAAAGAACGAGTAGAGAAGAAATACCCGTTTGATGAAGATGTTGATGAAATCTTCGGGGCTCTTATGGCAAACGGCAAGCTCACCTTGCCTGAACCAAAAAGACCGGGTGATGTTGGCAAAACCAACGATCCTCGGTACTGTCCATACCATCAGATGATCTCGCATCCTCTCAATCAATGCTTCATTGTGAGGGAGAAAATAAACGAGATGTGGAAAAACGGAGTCATCACCTTTGACAAAAACTATGGGCCTCCCTCCGTCAACATGGTGACATGTGGACAAACATCACCGAAGAAGAAGATCACTACTTCCTTCAAAATGATAAACTCAATCCAAGCATCCGAGGAACTGGTTCCTTACCCGACACCAGACGGACAACCCATATGGGTACATCCCGATCTCCTGGAAGACGAAAATTAGGAGGTCGTGAAAACAAAGCCTACAGCTCAACAGCGAAGGCAGGCTAGGAAACATCTCCTTAAGCTCAAACGGCAAGAGAAGACCCAGCCAAAGCAATAAGTCAAAGAAAAGGTAGAGGCTTCCTCTACCGCTTCACTAGAGGCAACAAAAACATCCCTTCCAGAGACTTCAAAGGGGGTAAGAAAATTCACTCTTAGTGATTTCATGCCACCTCAATTCAAAGAAGCCATGCAGGAGGCATCATACTCTTGCAATTCGGTAGTTGGATTCTCCATTGATGGATACGAGTCCAGCGACACAGATGATGGATTCGAATCCAACTACACAGATGAGTGGGAGGAGTCCCTTGAAATAGGAGAATATCTCTCCGATGAAGAATGGGTTCTTGAGTCTCATCTTATGACAGTAATCTGGTATAACCCTCTACAACCACAAGGATCATGGTCTGATGATGAAGAAGACCAAGAGGCTGTACAAGAAGATGCTGCTGACACAACACTTCTCATTGCTCCAGTGGAAATCAACCATGTTGAGCCACAAAGAGATGATGAAGAAGAAGATTTGGCTCCCATTCCTGATCTTGAAGAATATGCAAGGATCTTGCAGCGTCTCGCTCTAGAATAAGAGCAAGAACGCGTCAACGAGCCTCCTCAGAATCCAGAGCCTGAAGTCCCTGAAGACCATTAGGTACATCCTCCCTTAACTCCTGAAAATGGAGAAAATTGCTGGATAGACGATCCTCTTACATCCGAGGATGAGTCTGACTCCGATCAGGCAACGTCTCCCATCAGAGCTTCCTGTAATGTGATAATTCGAGATTATAGCTCTTCCGAAGCATCGTCTGATGAGAGCACTTACACTCCGGCGACGCCTAGCAATGTATCTTCTGGAGCCACCTCGTCTCACGTGACTTTCACTGAGATGACACCCTCTCAGGTTTCTTCTCCTGAGACTGTGACTTCAAAGTTCACACCCTTCCAGACTGAAGAATTCCCAGCTATTGATGCTTGGGACGATGAATTAGTCAACGAAGAAGAAAGGTTGCTGGATGCTGTTCAGGACTTGTTCCTGGAAAATGCTCCGTGCAACACAATCACTGAGGATGGCAACTCTGCTGCTGATACATCCTCAGCAAATGAAAAACGACAGCCTCTTGATCCTAAAGACAATCTTCCAAACGAAGACCCTTCTCAAGAAGCTCTCGAAGTTGGCAGAGGCACCCGCTCTGGTCGGGACTACCACAAATATTACAACCAATCTTCCTTTACATATGTAAATCCTTCGGGAAAAGATGTTGTAAGCGCCCCTAGTGGCAACAATGATGAACATGCAGGCCCTAAGGAGGCTTTCTAGTATGACTTGATTGAACACTTCAAGCACATACCTGCACGTCTACACATCCTAGATTTGTTGCGAATGTCTCCGCACACTCGTGATAATCTCATCTCAGAATTACAAAAGCTGAATGAGGATGTCGACAAACATGCCCCGCAAGTCCTCCAAATCGAAATGGATTACCGGGTCAAAAACTCAGAAGCCTCCTCAAAGGGAGAAAAGAAGAAAACTGAGGGATCATGCATTGAATGCCTCTCGGTCAAAAAAGCAGCCAGTGCAACCATCGCCTTCACAAAGGACGACCTCCTACTTGGCGAAACCAGGCACAACCGACACCTGTACTTCACAAGGTACATCAAGGAAATGCCTATGCACAGAGTTCAGATCGACCAAGGTTCTGCACTCAACCTCATCTCCACATCGGCTCTCGAAGAGTTGGGCATCCCACCCAGCAAGCTGAGCCACACATCTGTATCTATCTTTGGATACGATGGGAGTACTCAAAAGCCTATCAGCAAAATCAGATTCAAGTTGCAAATCGGTGATCTTATTTCTGAGGTCACAATGTATGCAATAAAAACCCCTTCATGCTACAACATCCTTCTCGGACGCCCTTGGATCCATGAGAATGGTGTTGTCCCTTCAACTCTACATCAATGCATCAAGTTTGTTGGCGACGACGGCATGATACATCGAGTCTTTGCGGACAAAAAACCCTTTAAAGGTAAAGAAGTCCACTTCGCAGACTCAAAGATGTATGAAGGTGAAAAAGAAGAAGAGGATAAGCACACAGCACCCTTTGCCGAAAATCTCGAGAAAGATAAAGGCAAGGCTCCTCAACAATCACCGGAAGAAAACAAACCATCCGGTAAATCTGAAGAGATCATTCAAACTCCCTTCATCATCTCCCTCAAACCTTCAAAGCCTTTGGTCATCACAACTAAAGTGAAGAATGCAAAGCAAAAGCTTAGGGGCAAATTTGTTGTCTCTTTCGTGTCTATCATGTAAGACACGGATTCAGATTCAGAGACAGAAGACAACACATTGTCAAGCCAAGCTGACACTCAGTAAGTTCAGCCTGCTCTCACTCCAATGGAGACAACTTTTGACACAGAAGATCCTACGTCAGCTTCCTTCGTTGTTCCAGCAACTTCAGCAAAGGAAAAGCCGATCTTCTTCCATAGAACGGATGCTTCTTCATCAAACTCCATGCTTGAACCTTTCCAAAATGAAGGTATGCCTCAACTATCCTTATATAGTTCTGTGGCACAAGCTATTATGAAGAAAATGGGCTATGACGCTCAAAACCTAGTCGGTTTGGGAGAAGGACGCGGTATTCTCACGCCATTGGGGCCCGTCTTGACCAAAAGCCAGCTGGAAGATTGGTGACTCTACGGCTATGTAGAAAAGTCTTCACATGGGTTAGGGTATGATCCCGACACTCCCTTGAGACAGTTGACACAAAGGCTTAAAAGTCAATATACTGACCAACCCTCAACATCTCAAGTCCATGAAGACATCGATCTCCCTGGATATCTCTTTGATGAGTCACCAGACAAAGATCCAGGAAGCTCATCCAATTGGCACGATTTCTTTGAAAATGAAGAGGAGTTGTCCGATGGCACAGACGTGTGGTCTTCTGACCCAGAAGAACCCTCATCTCCAAAAGAAGTAGCCTACTTCGACCCGGTTTCAACAGATGATTGGGATCATCTCATAGCAAGCCTTGGAAAAATTACCGATCAAGAAGACCCGTGGAAAGGAACAAAACCTTGGTCTGGAAATTCCTTTGAAACCCCAGAAGGTTTCGTTGAGCTGGAAGCCTCCGAAAATATTGTGGAGGACCCACCTTCGAACCTTCCAACAAAAGATCCTGTTCAAAAGATAGACTTGGGAACACCAGATAACCCACATCCTGTATTCATAAGTAAGAATATAAAGGATGATGAGTTACCCGAGCATATCACCTTTCTTCGTGAGTTTGTTGATTGCTTTGCATGGTCTTACGCTGAAATGCCTGGCTTAGACCCCAAAATAGTGGTTCACAAACTCAATCTTCAAGAAGACATCAAACCTGTCAAGCAAGGCCAAAGAAGATTCCGTCCAGATGTGATGGATAAAATTGAACAAGAAGTTCAAAAAATCAAAAGTGTCGGCTTCATCCGTGAGGACAACATCCTGAATGGTTGGCCAACATTGTCCCCGTGACAAAGAAAAACGGGCAGATCAGGGTCTGTATTGACTATAGAGACCTGAACGGCGCATGCCCTAAAGATGAATTTCGGCTCCCCATACCAGAGGTAATGATTGATAATACCTGTGGATTCGAGCGAATGACATTCATGGATGGTTTCTCTGGCTATAATCAGATAAAGATGCATCCTGAAGATGAGAAACATACATCTTTTCAGACCCCATTTGGCGTGTATTGTTACACTGTCATGCCATTTGGTCTGAAAAATGCTGGTGCCACATATCAGAGGGCTATGATGAAAATATTCCAAGATATGTAGCACAAGACGGTTGAATGTTACGTTCATGACCTCGCCGTCAAAAGCAAAAGAAAAGAAGATCATCTCAAAGACCTTCGAGAAGTCTTCCTCCGGCTTCGCAAACACAAACTGCGGATGAATCCTTTGAAATGCTTTTTCGGCGTCTCGTCGGGTAAGTTCCTCGGATTCTTAGTTCGGAAAGCTGGAATAGAGCTTGACCCTATAAAAGTCAAAGCTATTCTAGAGATGCCCTCTCCAAGAACCTTGAGAGAACTTAAAGGGCTTCAAGGGAGATTGGCCTACATCAGACGGTTCATCTCCAATCTTTCGGGGAAATGCCGTCCATTCTCCCGGTTGATGAAAAAAGGTGTAAACTTTGTCTGGGATGCTGACTGTGAAGCTGCTTTCCAAGACATCAAGTCATACCTGATAAAACCTCCAGTGTTAGCTGCTCCTACCACTGGAAAACCATTCATCTTGTACACAAGAGCCCTTGATCACTCTTTGGGAGCTCTGCTTGCGTAATAAAATGATCAAAGAAAAGAAGCTGCTCTATATTACCTCAGCCGCATGCTAGTAGGTGCAGGGCATCGCTACTCTCCAGTCGAAAAAGAATGTCTTGCAGTGATGTTCGCCGTACAAAAGCTGCGTCACTACTTGCTTTCCAACACAGTATACCTGGTCTCGAGAGTCAACCTCTTGAAGGTCCAAAAAGGCAGGTTTTCTCAATGCTCGACTGGCAAAATGGTCCATCATTCTGTCACAATTTGATATTAGGTATGTACCATAAAAGGCAATCAAAGGGCAAGCTCTAGCGGACTTCCTCGCAGAGCATCCATTGCCTAAAGATTCTCCGCTCAGAGATGAACTCCTAGACGAACCAGACTACAATGTGGAGACTTTCTCGCAAAGTGCCTCCTGGGACATGTACTTTGACGGTGCAACCAGGACAAATGAAAAAAGACAGCTGATCTCGGGAGTTGGCATTCTCTTTGTTAGCCCCGACAAATACATGATTCCACACGCATTCTCACTACTGGAACCATGCACAAACAATGCAGCTGAATATCAAGCTCTGATCCTAGGATTGGAACTCGCCATCGAATCCGGTATCACCATACTGGAAGTCTTTGGAGACTCTCAACTGATCGTCAACCAAATGAATCAGAAATTTGAAGTCAGGAAGCCAGATTTGCTGTCTTACTACAACAAGGCACAATCACTTCTACAAAAGTTTGACATCTGTCACATCACCCACATTCGTAGAGGTGAAAACATACGTGCAGATGTCCTAGCTAGACCTGCCGCATCCATGGCAATCCAGGAAGGGGAAAACATGCAAATCACAGTGTGCGAAACAAGAACCCTTCCTCCTCTTAACACACACTAAGCTGTTGCTGAATGCCACCAAGTGGTTGGAAGTCGGATTTCAATCCTTCAAACTTCAATCGGCAACTGGAGGGATCCGTTCATTGATTACATTATGTTCGGAATCCTACCTGAAGATCCAAAAGAATGGGTAAGCATCCAAAGGCAAACCCCAAGCTTTCATTTGGATATTCCTTCAAAAATCCTTTATAGGAAATCCTTCAACGGAGTACTTCTACACTGCTTGTCACAACAAGAGGCTGAGGAAACACTCAAAGAAGTTCATGCTGGTCTTTGCGGAGCTCATCAGGCTGGTCCCAAGCTCTATGATCAGATAAAAAGGTTAGGATATTACTGGCCTACCATGGTAGCTGACACAATGCAATTTGCTAAGCGCCGCCAACAATGCCAAGTTCACGGAGATTACATTCACATGCCTCCAGAATGGCTCTATCCTACAGCGATTTCATGGCCTTTCGAAGCCTGGGGTATGGACATCATAGGTCCTATTTCTCCCCCTTCGAGCAAAGGTCATCGCTTCATCTTCGCCGCTACGGATTATTTCTCCAAGTGGTCAGAAGCATTTGCTTTCAACGAAATGAAGGCCTCATCAGTCCTTCAGTTCCTGCGCACCAACATCATTTGTCGTTTCGGCATACCTAAAAGATTCGTCCATGATAACGGACCATAATTCTGGGATCATCGATTCTACAGGTTCTGCGACAAATACAAAATCGAAAGCTGTCCTTCGACTCCATATAATCCGGCAGCAAATGGGTCGGCAGAAGCTTTCAACAAGACACTCTGCAAAATCCTTAAAAAAATGGTCTCTAGTCACAAAAGAGACTGGAGCGACAAAATGTCTGAAGCTTTGTGGGCCTATCGAGCCACCGTTCGAGGACCAACCCATAGCACACCATTCTCCTTGGTCTATGGATGTGAAGCTGTCGTGCCCTTGGAAGTACAAATTCCTTCCTTGAGGGTATCATTGCAAAATGACATGACTCAAGAAAGCAATGTCAAAATTACGACTCCATGAGCTGGACAATCTCGATGAGAGACGGCTCGAAGCTCAACAAAGCATTGAACTTTACCAAGCACGCATGGCAGGATCTTTCGACAAAAAGGTCAGGCAACGCGCCTACAAAAAGGGTGACTTGGTACTTTGGGTAAAAAGACCAATGGTCTTCGCTCATAAGTCCAAAGGCAAATTTGAGCCAAAATGGGAGGGACCCAACGTCATCGACAAGGTTTTCTCCAACGGCGCATACGCACTCCTAAACATGGAAGGTGACAGATGTATGCTGCCCATCAACGGCAAGTTCTTAAAGTGGTACTACCCTTGAAGACTTACCAAACTGGGTAAGAGCAATGCCTGTACGGCCAAAACCGGTTTCCAGGTACACGCTCGCTAAACCCACCTTTTTTTAGAATTTTCATATCAAATGTTGAAATTTCTAGAAATTTAAACAAGGCTTACTTTCATCGTTTCATTGTTCAAAAAAAAAATCCAAGTTTAGGCACCGTTCCCTAACTTGACCAAAATTTTCAACCCTTGAACCCAAAATTCATGGTTTGTAACAAAATCCGGATTTAGGGATTTCCACCCTAGTCCACCCTGCCTTTTACCGCCAAAATGGTTTTAGGTCAAAACTTATGACCCTCGTGTCTTTAAACAAAAAAAAATGGTTTTTAAAAAAAAAAAACCGCGGGGAAGCAACGTTTAATCGATACTCGCACAAATCGGAAGCATACGAACCACATTCGACACTTCCAAAATTGCAGGGAAGCGACATTTCGTCGATACTTGCAAAATCCAAAATCGTGGAGATGCAATATTTCAGTTGATATCCACAACCCAAATTTCAAAGGTTCAAAAAAACCTAAAAAACCGTGGAGACGCAACATTTCAGTTGATATCCACAACCTAAATTTCAAAGGTTCGAAAAAACCTAAAAAACCATGGAGACGCAACATTTCAGTTGATATCCATAACCCAAAGGTTCGAGAAAACCACAAATTTAAAAAAAATCATGGGCAAACGACATCAAGTCAGTACCCGTAAAACCAAAATTTTTGAAAAGCAAGGATGTGACATTCCATCGATACTTGCACCCAAATCCGCGAGGATGCGACATTCCATCGATACTCACAACCGAATGAGCAAGGATGAGACATTCCATCGATACTTGCAAGAACATTCAGTAGGGAGGCGACTTTTAGTCGATACTTGCATTTTCGAAAACCAAACCGGCTATAAATGCCACAAACCGGCTATAAATGCCATCAAAACAGGCTATAAAAGCCACAAACCGGCTATAGATGCCACCAAAACAAACCGGCTATCAATGCCACAAACCAAAAACTTTGGCTTTAAAAAAAAACTCGGCTATCAATGCCACAAAAAAGCTGGCTCTCATGCCAAAATCGGCTTCCATGCCACAAACAAAAATCTGGCTTCCATGCCAAAACAATCATTTGACAAAAGATTTTCACAAAATGACAAGGTTTTGATCAAATCCCATTTAGCAATTACTTTTATCACAAAAAGATTTCAGTAAGCGTAGGGAAAAAAAAAAGGCATCCCATTTAGCAATTACTTTCATCACAAAAAGATTTAAGTGAGCGTAGGGAAAACAAAAAAAAGAGTACCAAAAAAATACATGTGGTACCAAAAAAAAGTGTTCACAAGCACTACAAAAAAAAGAAGTACCAAAAAATCATGTGGTACCAAAAAAAAAGAAAGTGTTCACAAACACTACAAAAAAAAAGTACCAAAAAATACAAGTGGTACTAAAAAAAAGAGAGAGAGAAGGATGGTTTCTGTTAAAAAAAAACAAGAGCTCAATCAAAAATGGTCTCCAGCCAAGAGTTTAGCTCCTCAAGCAAACTTTTGGCCTCAGCCGTCAAGGATTCCAAGGCACGCTTCTTCGGGAACTTGCCATGAGATGCTGGGGTGGGCTGTAACCCTTCTTTCGCACCGGGAAGCTTCTCCCAAGCAGTTTGCCATTGTTTGTTCTCTTCAGACTTCCTTTTAAGAACTCGATGGGCATCTGCAACCAGGCGAATCAGAGCACTCTCCCTGTCACGAGCCTCTGTTATTGCGGCCTACTTGGCAGCGACTTATGCCTGCAGTTGCTCAAGATGTTTCCTGGCCTCATCGACCTCCTTATCAAGGATGCTAAGGTCATGTGTCAGCCCAATGATGGTTAGCTCTTCTAAGTTCTTCTCTCGGACTACCTGCTTCCTGCTTTGTGTAGCCTCATCCAAGTTAGACAGAGCTTTATCCGCAGGGTCCAGGAACATCTCCTTGAAGAACTGGTCGTCAGGAAAACCCATGGTCTCAAACCACCTGTCACCCAGCTCAATGATCCTATCAACGATCGCCCTGGCACTTGTGACATCCAGACCGGCCTCTTCGGCATCACCGAGAATCTCACGCACATGCTGGGTCATCCCGAATCTGGCATCTAAGTGCCCAGAAAGCAGAGTCTCAATCCAAGAGCTCAGAACCCTCACCATAACCTTCTTCGCAAAAAGAAGAGATGGCCCAGCTGAAGATTCGCCCAACTCCATTGGTCGACTGCTCATGTCATCACTCATTGGAAGAGTAACAAAAGAACTCCATCCAGTTGAAGCTGCTCCTGCTCGGGAAGGAATCTCTGCACGAGATATCTCCTCAACATTGTTAGAACTGGTCCCAGGAGTCTCTACCTCTAGATCAACCTCTGGCATCCCTTGCTATGGTTCTGAAGGAAGCGACGGACTCTCCTCTGTCACTTCAAAACCTGCCAAAGAAGCACAAAAAGATATGAATATAATCCTATTTGAAAATCATTATCAGGGTTATTACTACAATTCCTCCATGAACGCATTGGAAGCATCATCAACATTTGCGTCCATCGATGGTTCAAAGTCATCGAAATCCTGTGGCATGTCAGCTGGCAAGAAAAATGTTAGCAAGCCAAGTCACAGACCAAAAAAAAAAAGAAGAAAACAAAAGAAGTCATGCCAATTGGAGATTCTGGATTCACTCCAGAGTCCCTCGGTTATTCTTCAGGTGCCCCGACAGGATCCGTCACCACCTCATCGACTGGAACCTCAGGCATCACCAAGTCTTCCTCTGCTAAAAAAAAAAAAAAAGAAAAGCAGAAATAAGAAGCAAATTAGAACATGGAAAAATCCCATGAAAAGAAATGGAAAGAGAAAAATGACGAATCATACCTTCACCGATGGTCTCTTCTTCTCGGCTTCTCTTCTTTGGAGGCTCGTCAGTATCCACTGGCACATCCTCATTGATAGTAAGAGGAACTTCCAAGTCAGGAGAGTCCTCATGCTGCCCCTTGCTGCGATGATGACTCCTCCTCCTCTTACTCCTGCGGGCTCGCTTCTTAGAGGAACCTGCCCCGCTGTCAGAGTCAGGTTTCCCACTTGACTCCTCACTGGATGGTCTACTTTTGCCAGTAGACTCCACGAAAGCTTGCCTCTGTGCCGCTTGTATCCAAGCACCAAGTTCGGCTTCCTCCTGTTCTAACTGCTCTAAAGCCTCATCAGGTATTTCTCGAATAGCTTCAGAACCAGTGACGCCCTGGTCACCGAGAAAGCCTATCTTGTGCTTCTCTCTAGAAAGGAAGGCCCAAACTTCCTCTTGCCGGACGCCATCCGACTTTCCAAGGCCCTTTCCAGATGCCAGCTTCACATCAAGCTCCTTCTTGGAAAGCCCCCGATATGCCGAAAAGCTCTCCGCGAACCACTTCGCAAAGCCGGCAATCCGGGAAGTCAACAACATAGGATAAGAGATCATGGCTGTAGTGTCTTCAGCACTATAAAAAGCCCATGCTTTTCTCCCATCCTGTAAACCTCCAAAGTGCTTCACCATGCTTGAAGGCGCTCCAATAACGCCTTGAGAAAAGCCCAGCTGCAAAGCAAAGCGAGAGGGTACATACGGCTCTGGATGTCAATGAAAAGATGTCTGCGGTACACCATCGTGCCGACACATATGCCGAAAAGCCACTCTCTCTGCATTCGTCAAGGAGTAATGCCTTCCCTACCCCGCCCTGGTAGAGTCTCGGGAGGCACCAAAATCAAAAGCCTTCTTCCACAACTCCGGAGAAAGCTTCACTGAAGACTGCCCCAGCTCGACGTCCTTGAACCGTCGGATCCTCATGCGGGTAAACAAAAATGATTTGGACACGGCTTTGCCCTTAGCCAGTCGAATCATCAGAGGATCATCATCCTGTGCAGCACCCAGCTGGTGGAAGCCAGGACAGTGGTACACGTACCACGAATAAAAGATATGGGCTGAAAATACCCTATTCATGGGAAGCCCAAGCCGAACCAAAAAAGCAGCAGCCTGCAGTTCGGTACACAGGTAGGAGTAAAGAGCTGGCACCAAAGCAAGCTACTCTCCAAACGCCATTTGACAAGCTGGAAAAATACAGTGTGGCCTGATGTGCGTTCCATCTCCTCCAGCAAAAATAGCCTCCCCAAGCCAATAAGTGAGGTAAACAGCGAGATCTCTCCGTAGTGCAATGTCAGGACATATGGCGTTTGTACTCGCACAGAAATCTCTCAACTCTTCTTGCATTGCCAAGATCTTCTTCGAACTTGGATCCTGAGCCCTGGCTTCCTGGGTCACACTATCAGAAGACTCCCTGCTATCAAAAAAGTTGGGGAACGAAGAGCTAGAACTCTTCCAACTGCTGGATCTAACTTTTAAACCCTCCTTCTCCTTCAAAAAATCATAGAAGGCGACGAGCTGAAAGTACAGAAGCCTGAACTTCTCAGACTGCCCCTCAAGGACGCTGTCAATCGGCATAAACTCCTCATAGAGTTTGCCAAGGATGGGCAATCTAGTAATGGCGCTCAGCTCCTTCAAAGAAAAACTAATCTCACCATTCGTCACAACGAAGGTATTGGTTTGTGGGAGGAATGACTCCAGCATAGCCATGAAGGCCTCGTCGGAAAAGATTACGGTCTCCCTGAAGGCGCGGACCGCATCAAAAATCCCGGCTTCCTTCAAAATGGCGCCACCAATCAGCAGGACGCGATCAGTCCACGACTTCCACTCGGAGTCAGCATTGAAACGGCCACGAAGTCGAAAAGGCTTTATCCAATCGCTGCCGTCACCGCTGAAAATACCAAGGCCCACCGGTCTCAAATCAACCGACGGATAATCCGAGCCCTGGTAGCCGCTGGATGGCATCAACAGGTCCATGTCAACAGGTGACCTCTCCGTATATCCAGGAGAACCGCCAACAAAAACCCCGGTCTTGATTACATTTGTCCTTCTCACCCAGCTTGGAGGATCTTCCCTCTTAGAGCACGTGGGGGAAAGGCTCATGATCGAGACGGTGCGATCAAACGTCGACCGGGTAACAACAGTCTTCTTCTCACCATCTACTTTGAAAGAGAACTGAAAACATCTCCTCTGGTATGTCATGTCATCAGGGACGGCATCACCAAAGAAGAAGGTAGGCTTGGGTAAAACACTCTGATCTCCCATCACCCATGGACGACTGCTTACCATGACCTTATAGAATTCCTCTCCCTTGAGAGTGATTAGTCGCTGCCTCATCTCATCTCTGTTGAGGGAGTCGCATTCTTCCAGATTTCTCTAAACATACTGGACCTTCTCAAAGGCCTGCTGAACAGTCGGATTAGAAGATCTAGAAGATCGACAAGGTACGCTTATAGTAGGCTCTTTGCCCTTGTTCGTTCTGGAGGAACCACCTGAAAAGGATGGAAAAGAAAAAGATCAAACATAAAAAAAAAAGAAAGTGCAAAAAAAAAAAGAGAAAGCACGAAAAAAAGAAGAGGGAAAACACGTGTAAAAAAAATAAAAAAAAACACGTGGAGAAAACTCTTGGTCTTGAAGCCCTCTTGGGATTGTTGCAAAAGAAAGTAATAAGAGCAAGAGATCCAACCTCCTCCTTGCGTTTATAGAAGAGAACAAACCAAAGAAGGAAAGAAGAAAGAGGTAAGTGTTACTAATTAGTAACCTTACCAAAAGAAAGAGATTAGAAAGATTCTTTCCCAAAAGAAAGATATCTTGAGAGATTTTCTCCCAAAAAGAAATCAATGAGAGATTTTCTCCCAAAAAGAAATCAATGAAGGATTCTTTCCCAAAAGAAAGATATCTTGAGATATCCTATCCCAAAATAAAGGGAACATTAGAGATTCTCTCCAAGTAAAGATATTCTTAGATATTCTCTATCCAAAGGAGATATTTTTGGATATTCTTTACAAAAATGACACCATATGAGATCTAAGCCATTTCAAAAGCTTAAGGTCCCATGGGTTAGCCCATATGAGCCAGGTTTGACCACCTAGGCACGTACAAAAAAAAAGGGCTTTTAGTCAAAGAGAAATCCCTCTTACCAAGAGCATACAAAAATGGTTCCATGCCTCTTTTGAGTTGATTGGACCATACAAAAGAGAATTCCAAGCCCCAGGAGCTTCCAAAAATCAAACCATCCAGCCTCATTTACCAAATTGAGCCAAAATCTTGAACTTAACATTCCACAAAAATCAAACCAAATCCTGGTCCCCTAACTTGCCACATACAGCTTGTTAGGTCACAAGACTAAAACCAAAAACCAAAACCTGATCCCCTAACTTGCCACATACAGCCTATTAGGTCACAAGATCAAAACCAAAATTGATCCCCCAACATTCCACATATAGTTTGTTGGGTCACACGGTCAAAACCATACCCGACCCCCTAACCTGCCACATACAGCCTGTTAGGTCACAAGGTCAAAACCCAAATCCACATCCCTGATGTCATCTTCAAAACTTTGCCTCGAGATGGTATGTGATCCCTTTCACTACCATAAAATTCCCCTGGAAGCTCAAAAGGCTACAGATACCAAAAAGAAAGACTGCTCAAAGACTCTTGGTCAAGTCACAGGCTCTCCTTCACAAATCTCTTCGAGGCACATCGACTACAAATGATAAGCAACTCGTCACTGTACCTCGAGGGGGCATTTGTTGACACCAAAAATGTCACTTTGCCTCTTCAAGATCCAAAGAGCTACATGAAGTCGCAACCTGCCATAAATAGGCAATGCTACTTCCAAAAAATCAAATCTTGTCAGAATCAAACAAAAACTGCAAGATCCTTCAAGACAGGCAAAAGAGGAGTACACAAGAAGTTTCATGCCATTTCAAAATCATTTGGCCTAACTTCACTTCTCTGGCAACTGAAAAGGAGCTCTCGGCGGCGAAAGCATCGGAGACACCAAATCTTCGATCGGAGCCGATGGATGGTCTCAAAATAGATCCAAAAGGCTCCACGTCAAGTTCCGAGTCAAACCGACAATGTTTGACCCTACATCAACCCTCGAACATCTAAATCAAGCCTCTCGGCGGCGAGAACCACCGAGGCCATCACTCATCAGATAGAGCACATGGACGGCTTCAAAATGTTTACAAAGGGCTACATGTCAAATTTCAGGTCATTTCGACAACATTTGACCATACTTTGACGCTCGGAAGCCAAATTAGGCCTCTCGGCGGCGAAGCTCCCTGGGACCATGGTTTCCAAGACAGAGCCTATGGATCATCTTAAAATGACTCCAATAGGTTGCATGTCAAACTTCAAGTCAATCGGACAACGGTTGACCGCACATCAAACCGCGACATCTTCATCGCGACAAAAGCAAGTCTACTGGTGATAGGACCCCAAACGGCTTCAAAACTCAAACAAAAGTCTATGGTTGGTCTTATTTATTTCTCAGCAGGCTTCACTCCAAATTTCAGGTCATTCCGACATCGTTTGGCCCAGTTTCAGCTTCTGACGGAAAATCGGCAGCTCTGCGCGACAAAGTCTTTGGCTTTCTCAGAAAATTAGAAACTTTGCAAAACAAAATGCAAGGATTCTCATCAGGTTTTCTACAGGGAAATCAGGCCAATAAATGATCAAAAATTTCAAGGAAAAATACAGAAGAAAAAAGAATCGAAAAATAGCAAAAACGGACACAAAACGGGACAAAAGGGGGAAAAACCCCCAGGGTCGCAGGGGCCCGGGATCGCCCGGTGGGCCCCGGAAACCCCGTTTTTCGCCTTTTTTTTCATGATTCGAAGCGTCCGGCCTCTGGTATTTTCCAAAATTCATACTTTTGAGACACCAAATCCTCTTACATCCGTCAAAAACATGGGTTAATCATCAAGAGTATCGAAAACAACATTGATCGCCACCCGGTCAACCAAAAAAGTATGCTTTCTACCCGACCGATCGAGAAATCGACAGGACAGATGGCACCGACCAGCTGTTGGCAACCAACACTTGAAGTTACATGGTCATCCGATGTCGATCTACATAAAGATCCATCGATGATCATCGCCAGAAGAATCCCAAAAGACGCGGCACGGCCCGCGACTCTTCAATTGCTCGGCGACCACTTAATGTGATTAATTGACTAGCTTTATTACAGTCATTAATCCATTTCTTTGGACGGACCAATTAGAAGCAAGCATCCGGGAGTTACAAGTCAAGAGATTCATGGAATTTAACCCATGAAACTCCTCCCATCATGGCGATTAAATGCCCTTAATCTCCTCCGGCCAATCAAAAGCCAAGAAAAAGGAGTTACAAAATAAAGAATTCAATCTTGTAACTCCTCCCTTTATGTAGCTTTATGACAATTAAGGCTCATAAACCCTCCTAAATGGCTACCTAAAAGCCTATAAATAGCAGAGCATTCCAAAGAATTCCAGATCGGAAAAAAACACAGAGACACGGATAAAGCACAGAAATTTAGAGAAGGAAAAGAGAGAAAACTCTGCGGAAGTTCTACACCAACCACCGCTACAAGGTGACAAAAGTCCCTTGGGAGGTACCCCCCCCCCCAAGGTCCTTGCCTTCTCCTTCTGCCTCCAAATGGCTTAGACGTGGCTTTTCAGCCCGTCTACTCGGCTTTTTATTGGACATAGGACCTCCTTTTGGTCTTTACTCTCTAAAAACCTGAGGTTATAGCCAAGCCAAGCGAATCAATAGCATTCTCTGTTCTCATCTGCATGGATGATGGCGAAGTCCACATATGGCTTGCGACCGTCAATCTGAACGGGTCCCCCACAATCTCCTGAGAAGTTAGATCCTCCTTTTCTTGCTTTTCATTGTAGTTTGTATTTTTTTTTAAAAAGAAAAAAACCACAACTCTTGTCTTTCATTATTGATAAGGATTGTAAATCGGCTATAAATACCAAAATCGGCAATAAACGCCAAAAATCGGCTATAAACGCGAAAATCGGCTATAAATGCCAAAAAAATCGCCTTTCACGGCAAATAAAAAAAATGTCTCTTTTCTTAAATATATGTGCAATGAAAAACTTGAAAGAAGTTGATTTCCTTTTTACTTGCGAAGGTTGATCTTCAGATCACCACTTGCAATTCCAAGTAAAATAGAAAATCTGGCACACCCACACAAAAGAAATGTTGATGCACGCCCTTGCCCCCCGGTTACGAAAGGGTCGGACCCAATGGACTCCCACGTCCGCCAACCTCAGTAGGACCAGGCAGGAGCTTTGTAGCTTTGTCCGCCAACATCAGTCTCTCTCTCTCTCCCGCGAGGTAGCTTTGTCTTTCTTACGGTGTCTCAGAAATGGGTTTGAGATTTTCCATCAATCAAGAAAGAAATATGGCAGGCCCTTGGGCTGTCTCACTACGCCGAGATAGATTTTTTCTATCCGCATTCATCACAGCGAGTTTGGATGGCGCGCCCCGAGAGAGTAGTCGAAAGGTCATTTTTCTTCTTTGACCTTAACTCTTGATTAGGGGGCTCCTTTTTCTTCCCCTCCCCAGTTCGGAGTTTTTCTTCCTTCGATGACTTATTCCAGATTCGCTAAACAGAAGATCTAGATTTCAAAGAAGGGAAGCGATATTGGACAGGTTCAGGATGCGACCCTTACCAGAGCAGCTCGACCAATTGCAACAGATACTTCAATCGAAAGAACTTCGCTAGCTTATGAGGAATAAGAATAGGAATCTTGAGGCTGCGCCAAACAAAAAAAAGGGATTCCATCGAACTGATTGAGGAAGGGCGGGAATGAAAGAGGGATTGTCCGAGCGGAGATATATTTCAAGAAAGTAAAACGTAGCTCTTGTAGAGGGAGGGGGAAGTCTTTCTAGAGCTAGGGATGTCGCTAGCATTCTTCTTCTCTAAAGTAGTTTCAGTCCTAGGGCTTGAAATAAGGGCTTTTAAAGCATTTTCATTTACCTTAGTACCTCCACAACTTGAACAAGGCTTCTTACTAGAGAAAAGAGGCAATAGAGATTCATTGGAAAGATGACCCTTGCAAGAGGCAAGAGTTGATATCGAGATGTCTCTTATTGGACATCTGACCGGGCAGTAGAGCAAAGCGGGAAGATCAGTATTGAATTAAAGTCAGGAAACAAGTAGGGGGAATTGTAATCGTACTGAATCTATAAAGAAGGAAATCGTGTACTTATTTGGTTGTGCCAGCCCTTTCCCGATTCCTGATGCTGCCCTTACCTTAGCAGTGATACAATACAGGAAGGGAGAGATCTTATTTCAAAGAAGAGAACCGTAGCTCACGGAAAAGATTAAGGACGGTGTATTCATGGACAGATAGCCCGAGCTAAAAGGAAAGCACTTGAAAAGCTTGTTGGAGGAAATTGATCAAAGCCAAGCCTTGATAAGTACAAGGAGCAGGGAAGGCTACTGCTACTGCAACAGATGGTTGACTAATGCTCCTACCGTTACAGATAGAAATTCGCTAACAGGCAATTGCCTGCCCATGCTATAACCATGCTACCTTCCTATAAGCTGGCTAACTAAGGCCTACGAATTGATTACCGGCATACGAATACTTAAGGGCAGGAGACAGAAGGCAGAAGAGGGAAAGTGGCTCTATTTACATTTAAAAAAAAATTATTTAGGCACAACCTTTTCCATAGTTACAGAAGCCTTTGCCGCAGATGACCGCTTTGACATATTAGCCCGGATTACGCTTTCAAATCAACAGTTCATTGACCGCCTCTGATCTTTTGTTTGAACAAGCCTTGTTACTATAGCTTGTTACTAAAGAAAGAATGCCATACTATCGAACTATAGGCGAAATGAAGCAAGCAAGGGAAGAGTTCCGACAAAGCGATTGATCCAGTTGAGACCGGTAGATAGAGTACGGGACAGGACCAATACTAACAAGGGACGTAGGACATATTTATTTACAGGAATCGCTAGACAGAACTAAAAGCTAGAAGAAAGATGACCATCAACGGACCTTTATAATCTTATAAAACCCTTACTAAAATCGATTATTTGCACTTTTCTGCTGAAATAAGGCCTATATTCGCATTTGAACTGATAGAGCATTTGAATTGACCTCTTGTACTGAGACCTATGAGATGGCTTGAACTGGGCTTTCTACTAAATCAAAGAAGCCATAGAGAAGAACTAATGGACAGACCAGACCACATAAGACTACTGGAATGGAAAGAAAGAGAAGGGATTCACGGGCAGGGGAGGAGGATCCTATTTAAAGAAGTGATTAGTTAAACAAGGGATGAGCTACCCGGATGAACGAAGAGCTCAAAGGAAAGAGCAAGGGTTTCACGCCCTAATTTAAAACGTCTAGTGTTAAATGAAGAGTCTCTTCCCTTTCCTATTCCCCTTCCCTAATGATAGTACTCGTGGAATCTATTTAACAAAGAAAGAGATTAACGGATTACCTGCTACAGCAATGCTTACCGAACTCCCTGCTGCCTGCAACTTTCAGACAGTTCTAAAAGAAGAAGTCGAAAAAAAGGCACCTTCCTGCTAACCTCTTGGCTTTCTGATTATATTGAGCTTGCTGCACTCTGATCTAATATATTCGACTTCGCTGGCTTGCACGACCGCCACTCCTCTTTGCATGAAAAACAAAATATTACTTCGCTACCTTTCCTCTGATCTAAGTCCTCGCTCTTAGGCAAGAGCTTGAAGAGAGTGATTTTGGAAGTAAACTGAATACTCCTATAGTTTGATTCGCTGGGAAGCACAAAAAGGAAGAGTATGACCACCGTACGTGATTCATTTCTTCCCCCCGATGCCCCTATCCTTTTCACTCAAAAAGTCCTTTCACCCAAAGCCCCTACGCTTGCTTGCTGCCTTTGGAGGAGGTAGTAGAAGTCCTTCTGCACTGCACTCTTTAACTAGAAGTAGAAGATAGGTCGGCCTTACTCCATTCTCTATTCCCTTCTCAAGTCATGAATTGAATAGTGGCCCGGGGATCGAAAAGAGGATTGAAAAGAGAGCGTAGGCTAAAAAGAAAAAAGAAAGCGCCTATTTGAGCATCTTAAAAGAGCTATTGTATCTTCCGCCATCCGCTCTTTTTAACAAAATTCTCCGGCTTTTTACTAAAGACAGATTGCCATAGAGAGGCTATCTCAAAAGAGCTACTACTATTATCAGAAGAACTACTAGAGCTACTATCACTCATTCACTCTTAGGAATGGGTAGACCTTTCCTTGCTTCCACTTCCTTTCCAAAACAAGGGAAATCCACTCTTTAACTTCAAAGCCAATCTCTGGGGGATCTCTTTCACAAAGAAATCGATTAAGGGATTGCGCCAAACAAGCAAGGGTGGTCGTAGATCAGCTGGCATTCGCATTAGAGTGTTAAGGGGCAGGGGAACTAATGAATACAGATTGAGCTTCACTGAGCTAGCCAGCCCGCCCCTCTGCGACCGAAGACCCTATGCGCCTGCTACAGATGCTTGCTATGCGCTGGCCTATCTCGCATATGAGACGGATTGTTCCTTCCTTTCTTCTAGCCTCACCTCCCCTATCGCTTACCGTTAACTGCTACTGCTGCTCCCGTTGATGCTATTAAGAGATAACTGGCACAGATTGATTCCTTCTCAGATCCATTCATTCAACCTTCGCCTTCCTTTCACTTGCAGATACTTCCTTGCGAATAAGGACGGACTAGAGAGCTACTGCTAGAGGGAATGCTGACTCTACTAGGCTGGCTGGCTAGCTTGCTACTTCGACTAGAGCACATAAATAAGGCCAATTAAGCAACGTTAATGGACCGTATAGCCCCCTATACAGATGGCTTTCACAGGGCTTCTTTTTGGATCAAATAGTCCATAGAAATTCACTCATAATAGACGCTAGAGGACATTATTTGTAGGACGGATGAGCGACTGGACTGCCTACAGGACAGTTACAACAGGACAGATGCGGCCGTTACCAGATGATAGACAAAAGAGGGGGAAGTAGCTCAATTTACAGGACGAGAACTGCACATTCATTAAAGGAAGAAAAGAAACAAAGGAGAGATTTGCTATTGGATAGCTTGAAGAGGCTACACTTTCAATGCTCGAACTCTTGAACTACTGGAATAGACAGACCGCAAGTCAACAAGCAAGGTTTTTATTACTTGCTTGGTCTTCAATCCCTTGCTTCTTTCCTGTAAATAAATCTCCTGCTTCTGGTAAGGGGAAGAGGGAATATGTCGTCATCTATCTGTCATCAGGAATGGGTTTTCTGTCCTCTGGTGTCGGGCATCCGGAATCAATATCGTTAATAGGTAATTTCTCTCTTGCCATTAGCGAATCCCTTCTTCCTTTAGAATAATAGCCCGGTCATCCCTTGTTGCTTATCCCGTGCTTGGTCTCTTCGATATGCGATATCACGTTCGATATGCTCTTTCTTTATGAGAGATCTCTCCTCCTGTTAAGCACTCGGGTATAGGTAGACAGAGGAGTTAGAGGTTGGCAGTTAACCATTCGCTATGTGGAATTCCTTTTCTATCAGTACAATTCCTGTCCTTTGTCGGAAAGGGTATCCACTCTTGCAACAGTCGTAATCGGTCTTTCCTGTATTCAGGACTCGGGCTATATTTCCTCTTTTCGATAGTGAAAAGCTTTTGAAAGCTCTCGAATAGGCCTCTTAAAAGGGCACTAAACATGCGAGAAAATGCTCTCTTTTAAGGCCTAGGAGTGAATTCAACTATAGCAAAGTCTAGAGCAGTGAATCCCTTATTATCTCCTCCTTTTGGTAACAAGAATCTGTCCAACCTCTATCGGTCATCTGGAAAGGGGCATCCCTTGCTTCTTCGATTGACTTTCATTTAATATCCCATTCCCGATGTACTGCTTCTGCTAATGGTAAACGGTCAATGGTTGTGTCTCGTATAAGTCAATCGATCTATCGTCTTTCCATTCCTTTAGTTCTTGAGTGAAGGAAATACGGTCATCGGTCTTTCTGCTAACGGTCCTTTGTTTTCTGTATCGGTCTATGTCAAAGGGTCGATCTGCCTTTCTGGTTAGCGAATCTCTCCTTTGCTTCTTTTCTTCCATTAATGAATGTGCAATTCCCTTCCTTTCAATAGATGCCTTGTCTTCTGTTTATCGATCCCCTGCTCTTTGTTAATCGATATCTCTCTTTTGTTCTGTATTGGTTGGCATCTTCTTTCTCAACCAGTCTTGTAGCATTGGTATGCGCTATCTTTATTCTATGTGATTTCTTTATTCAAATCCTGCCCTGCGGTATAAGTGTTCAGTGTCTGTGCTAGCTTTTCCTGTCACAACGGTCTATGGCCTATCAGCCTTCCCTCTAGCAGCTAGCTCTATCAGGAATCGGTCTGCTCTTTCTGGATTGGGTGAATCTCTCGTCCTGCTGTATTGGTCTTCTGGTAACGCCTGCAATGCTCATCTCTTGATGCTTTGTTTACCGCTTTCCGTAATTCAGTACGATCCCCTGTCAACTCCTGCTAACGGTCATCGGGTAAGGCTAATCGGTGGAATCTCTCCCTTCTTGCTTCTTCGATCCTAGGCCATATGTCCTCTTCAAGCTCTCCCTTGTTTGGTTGAGAAAGGCTGGGCGGAGCTGTGGATGCTGAGTCCTTTCCTTTCCGAAGAGAAAGGATTCACTATCTCTGTCCCGAAGTCACTATTTGAACCAGTGAGTACTGAAACTATTTTGTACTCCAAACTGCCTCCAACCGGCTTAAACTATTAGGCTTCCAATTAAAGATATTCAATCCAGGCCTGGAGTGAGTGCTTAAGGACTAACCTATGTTGCCTATGTTGACCTATTATGCCGAACCAGTTATTTCTTCGAATTAGACCAATCGACATTTATATGCCGCCTATAAAGAAAGATAAGAGCCTCTACTCTTTCAACAGCCAGAGAGCCCACTCAATAATGAAAAAAGCCTTTCTCTTTTGTGGAACGTGCACACAGAGTTGGAAGGCTCAGTTGGAGCTCTCGAGCCTGAGACTCCTGGGCTAAATTGTTGTGAAGAGTGGTCCAGATCCTATAATATAGTCGCAGGGGCGGAGGGAAGATCGATCATCTGCGCCAGAACTTCTGCAGAAAGGGAGGAGTTGAATCTGTGCATATCCAGTCATCATACGCTGGATTTTGGACTAATGTCTTTGTAGTAGTCCCTTCTTTTCCAGTCGATACTTCTTCAATCATCTGCGGTGGACTCGGAATGCTCCCAAAAAGATACCCGAGCTGTCGTTGACTCCGAATGATGGGCAAGACTTGCCCGAAGAAAGTGGCTCCCTTGCCTAGTTTGGAAAGCGGAGTGACCATTTGCGAAAAGTTCAGAGAGGCCATGACTAATTGCGCAGATAGCATAGAACAGAACGCAAAAAACGCAGGTTCACAGACACAAAAAGAAAATGAAGCGAAATCCAAAATTTCCGCTCTGATTCAGGGGGAGAGTTCATCTCCACTGCCTTCCAGGATCATCTACGCACTCACGGCATTCTCCATCATATTGCCCTCAAACGCCCCCGTAGTTTGATTCGCTTGCTTGACAGACTATAGCTATTAGCACCGGTGGACACTAAAGCCATTCCCTATTCCCTCTAAGGCCCGGAGGGTCCCTTCACTTCACTCCCCTTAATGCACCTTCGGAAAACTACAAAACTACGCTACTCTTCACTTACGGGAAAGCACAATGGGATTGTCCATACTAACTAATCAAACCAAACAACCTTAGCCGAGAAAGAACCCGAGGGATAGTTTTCTATGTGAAGCAAATGATATGGATCGGTATCGATACCCGAGAGCGGGAGTGGGAGTGGCATGCGAATGCTAAGCCAACAAAACAAAAAAAGACAAGATAGATATAAAAAAAATAAAAAGATACACGACTTGCTTACTCAACCCGCTCCGCTCGGGCCTCTCACCCGAGAGTCCCTTCACTCAACTCGACTTGAAAGAGATAACGGTACACTGTGAAAAGCCTCGGGCCATAAATGCAAAGGACGACCACTATGAAAAAGCATGGCAAGACCAGACTCAGAAATGTGACGGTGTTTGCGTTCGGCGACACCATTTTAGGAGGGAGTGTGAGGACATTAAAATTGTTGTTTGATTCCATGATTAAGACAGAATGAACGGAATTTCTGAGATGTAAATTCCCCGGATCGAAGAAACCGAATCTTTTTCCCAAATTGGGCCTCCGAGAAAGAGACAAATTTTACAAGGATATCTAACACATCTGATTTCTTAAAAAAAATGACATAGCTAGTACATTTAAGTTCTTTTATAGAATGAATGCAGTGAATTGTTATTCTTACGAAAAAAAGAGCATTTCCTATTGATTTGTCCCCTGGACTGGACCTATTCTGATTCTTAATTATCCGTCGCTATGCTGTTCCCAAGGACTAGCAGAATCGAAATAGCGAAATTCTTGGGTCATCTCATGGGTTCATAAACCACATGTTTCTCTGGATCATCATAGCGCACTTCCACATATCCACTCAGAGGAAGGTCTTTTCGTAATGGATGACCCTCGAAACCATGATCTGTTGATATACGGCGTAGATCCGGATGATTGATGGAAGAAACACCAGACATATCCCATACTTCTCGCTCCCACCAGCCGGCTGATGGAAATGGACTGACTACCGGAGATATTCGTGTTACTTCGTCTGCACTGGTTTGTACACGAATGCGTGAGTTATACCGAGTACTCAGTAAATGATGGACCACTTCAAATCTGCATTTTTGAGAAGGATGATCAACTCCACAAATATCGATCGAAACTTGAACACGTGTATAGGTATGAAATTTAAGAAAGCACAACAATTGAAATGGGTAGTCCGTATTGGTACCATATCTATTCCCATGTTCCGATCTTTCCATTTTTATAAACCCATTTCTTGGGGAAAGTCTCCCAACTATATTTGAAAATGGATTGGTTATCCATAAAGAAAAAGAAAGCTTTATTTTTGTTACGCTTCTTGCTCTCAAAATGAAGAAAGACTTGTAGGAAATCGCCGGTTGGGTTGGTCCGACCAAGAAAGGCATGGGAGTTCCGAGCTTGGGCCGAGTCAAGCAAAGACTGGCTACCTATAAAGAACCCCCACTGCACACTTTCTATATCTCTGTATCCATAATAGGCTGCATGCTCTAGTTATGAATCGGGTATATAACCAATGGGGGATGCTTGATTACAATTCCGAATAGGTTTTTTTAATCAAACCAATCCTCAATCATTTCTGATAGGTTTTACTTTCAGCTCCGTCACGGAGCAATTCTTTAAGGATCTTCTCGCAAGTTCGTAGGCTTTCACTGTCTCTCGCAGCCAAGATGAACTGCGTCATGAGGGAATAGTCATTCTCATTGACTACGTGTTCCCTTCCTTCAGATATGTATATATCTTTGACAGCTTTTTTTATTTTTAACTGCCTATATGCATGCGTATGCGGAAAACGAGAGTCCTCACTTTTTGAGCTATCGGTTCCGTTCTGTTCTCTGTCTCTACCTCTTCTTTTTGACCTAACTTCAAAATATGTTATGCCCGGCCATACCAACATGGGAAACCTAGCTTCCCTCCCTTGGAAGTGAATTTTTCAGCTCCCCGAGTCACTAGAAAGAAGGTGAAAGGCCCACTACTTCTTCATTCATGGCCTATTGATTTGATTGATCTCCCCTTCGTATTCATTCGACCTGAGGCAAAAGAGAAGTCATACAAAGAAAGGTTCTTTCATGCAATGCATAACGGGCGGGCCTCCTATGGATTCCTCCTTATCAATGAATGAAGGGGGGAGCATGAGGAAGGCCAGCTTTCTATATGAAGATTCAAAAAGGAAAAGGGTCATTACATATCTTACTGAATAATAAGACTGAATGAGGAAGAGCTCTTTATGGGGTCTCACTTTACCACTATCTGAAATGCGCGAAACTTCGATTGGTGGAAGCCATTCCATGAAGATGCTCCCTTTTCTTACGTGCAATTCTCCTATTTCGGTAAGCATCCAGTTACTCAATAGATGAACATCTCTCTAAGCTTCTTCTCCTTTGGCTTATACGTCGTTTGAAAGCTGCTCCAAGGATCCAACGAATAGCTAAGGTTTGTTGACGATCCCTGGCTACAATCCCAGGGACAACATAAATAGTACCTGCGACTCCTACTTTTTCCACTTCGCATATGGGCTTTATATTCTCTACGGCGTCAACCATAAGTTTGATTACATCGCGTTCAGTTCGAGCTGGGCGATGAAAAGTTTGATAAACAATAGCACGAACTCTCGTTCTTTTACCATCGATCATGCGAAAGTTGACCAACTTCCTGATCAATTGTTTTTGCTCACCATCCAAGCCCCCTATATAGCACAAAATTTCCGAGCAATTGGAAGCCGCTTTCAATGACGAGGCCGAGAAATTGATATTACGCGATCGCTACTGTCCATCTTTATCAGCCAACTCCCCTCTTTCCTTCCATGTTCAATACTTTTTCAAATATCAAGCAACACTCCTTCTGTATAGTACAGTACACTGAACACCAACCCAATCTCGAATGGATAGAATGAAAAAAAACTACAAGCAACTACATCAACAAGCCCTATTCCTGAAGTGAACTCTAGTCGCGCTCACTCCGCTCATATACTGACTTTTCCGAAACCGAAAGAACTCCTAAAGCATTGTGTCTTTGTTGCTAGCATAAGCTCTAACAAAGAACCTTAGACTTTTTATGAAGCTATTTTCTTAAACCTTGCTGGAAAATAGGCTATGAAAGTCGAACTTGATGCGTTACACAAGAATGGTACTTGGGGATCCTCTTTCCATTCCTGAAGGAAAAAGAGCGATTGGGAACAAATGGATCTATAAAATGAAGTAAAAATCAGATGGATCGATAGAATAGAGCGATACAAAACACGGCTTGTAGCTAAGGGATATGCGAAAAGGAGTATTGAATTGATTACGAAGAAACCTTCAGTCCGGTAGCCGACAAAAAATATAAGGACCACTATTGCAATTGCTGCAGTCAAAGGGTGGACTAGCATTTTCTGCATGGAGACCTTTAAGAGGAAGTATACATGGAGTTTCCTCCAGGATTCTCTGACCCAAAGAAACCGTCTGCAAATGACAGAAATTGAGTTGGCTTAAAGCAAGCGCCGACGTTTGAGTTCGATCGGTTCAGCACGGCTGTAGAAAAGATGGGATTGAAGAGAAGTCTAAATGACTACTCCTAGCAATCCGCATCAGGTCTCGCTGTTATCTGTTTTTATTTATATTTCATTGTCATTACCTAATATGATCAGAAAGCCTTTCAGTAAAGGTCTTCAATCTCATCTACAAGTCATCTATTCGACATGAAAGACCTTGGCAGACTCCAGTATTTCCTTGTGAGGTATCTCAGTCCTATCTCAATGCAAATATGCAATAGACCTTCTCTCTCAAACTGGTCTAACTGCTTGTAAACCAGCGGAGACTCCTATAGAATGGAATCATAAGTTCTCAATTGATGAAGGAGAACTGCAGGAGGATCCTCCCATGTATAGACGATTAGTTGGAAGTATAATCTACCTTACTATTACAAGACCTGACATACATAGCCTATGCTGTTGGTATTGTTAGTCAGTTCATGCAAAAACAGAGGAAACCTCACTTAGATGCAGCATACAGGATACTGAGGGAGGAGGGCTTTCTCCAGGTAAAGGAATCCTCATTCATGTCAACATCCTCGCAGTTGGAGCTATCATGTTATTCGGACGCGGCCGGATGTTCAGATGACCGAAAGTATACATCGGGATTATGTGTCTTCTTAGGTCACAGTCTTATCTCTTAGAAAAGTAAAAAACAAGATACTATCTCAAGATCGAGTACAGAAGCAGAATAAAGAGCTATGGCCTCAACAGCAAGCGAGGTATCGTGGATAAAGTCTCTTATTTCTGATCTCGTCCTTATCATCTCCGATTTTTTTTATCACAATTCATATAGCTGCAAATCCTATTTTTAATGAAAGAACCAAGCATATAGATATTACTGCCACTGAATTCGGGAAAAATAATTGTGGTTTTATACTTGATTCACACTAATATGAACAAGTCGCTTTTTCTTCACAAAAGCCCTCTGTCGACAGAAGCACTCATTCTTCACTAGCAAGCTCTCGATGATTGATCTCTACTCTCCAGCTTGAGGGGGAGTATGAATATGCATGTGCTTGTATTTTGAGTCATTCTTTCATTTAATTGTATTTTCAAATAAATAAAAGAATTAGTTTGATTTAGAGTGCCTCTATGTTCCCGAAAGACTCATTCCATCCATCATTTAGTCAGTCGATCTTATATCTTATTCAGAATTCCTATCCTTTTCAGTCCTTCGTTCCTCTCGTTAAATCGATCGGGAGTAGCTCTAGGTCCACTTGAGCTCGCTCTAGGAAATCGGTCAATCGTGCCGATTGAATGTGTAAGATCAAATAACGAATCAATCGATCGATCGCGCTAAATTCTGAGTTCACTGCGGAACCCGTCCTTAAGCCATCTATCTTTCGAGTTTGAGGGCTTACGATTCACCTTGCTGTCCAATTCCATGGTCGATCCGATCCTTCTTGAGTAGATCGGTCAATAGTGCCACCCTTCTCGAGAAGCCCTTCTTTTTTTTTTTTTTTATTGATTGCCCTTTCTATATGAAATAAACAACTCGTTGCGCTCTTTCCAATAGAAAGCTTCACTCCCATATCCGCTGTATGAATCAATAAAAAGAGTGACATCCGGGTTGCCTATCTTTTTCTGAATATGACAATACTTTGCGCGAATTAAAAAACTCAAGTATACGCCTGTTCACCGCAGGAACGAACAAAAGATGATGAACAACCGCAAACGTTTCATGTTAGCCCTATATTATACTACTTTGAACCGATGACTTACGCACTCCACTCGCAGGGTCCTTCCTCTCTTTCATGTGGTTACTCCCCTTACTTACTCACCATATAAAACTCCGCCAAGAAGTCTTGCCACCTTGCTTGCTTCGGGCTGAGCTTCATCTGTGTTTGGAAATAGCCGGTGGCCGTTCGGATAACGAATTTTTACCCGAGCAGATAGTGTCTCCAAGTGCGTAGACAGTGCACTATGGCGGTCATCTCCTTTTCTTGTACTGTTTATTTCCGCTCGGTGTCATTGAGCTTACGGCTCTCATAGGCGATTGGGTGCCCCTCTTGCATAAGAACTCCACCGATGGCATAGTCCGAAGCATCGGTATGTACCTCGAACGGCTTAGCATGATCCGGCAAGGCCAGCACCGGATCAGCCATGATGGCTCCCTTTAGGTCCTCTTTAGCCTCTTGACATTCTCTCGTCCAATGCCATGGTTGGTTCTTCTTAAGGAGATTAGTCAAAGGTGCAGCCCGACCCGAAAAGCCTTGGATGAACCTACGATAGTAGTTTACCAGGCCAAGAAAAGATCTTAACTCAGATACCTTTGATGGAGGATCCCATTCCTCTATGGCCTTCACCTTCTCATTGTCCATGCAAATGGTCCCTCCCTTGATCCGATGTCCAAGGAACAAGACTTCTTGTTGAGCAAAAGAGCACTTCTCCTTCTTGACATAAAGCTGGTTGTCGCGTAATATCTGGAAGACAGCTCGTAAGTGCTCCACGTGCTCTTCAAGCGTCCCACTATAGACCACAATGTCATCAAGATATACCACCACAAACCGGTCCAGGTAGGGGTGGAACAACCGGTTCATCAGGGTGCAAAACGTTGCTGGGGCATTGGTCAAGCCAAAAGGCATCACCAGACACTCGAAGGCACCATATCGGGTGACACAAGTAGTCTTAGGTTCGTCGCCCTCCGCGATCCGAACTTGATAGTAGCCAGACCGCAAGTCCAGCTTGGTGAAGTACCTCGCCTCACCCAATTGATCAAACAAGTCAGCAATCAATGGGATTGGATACTTGTTCTTCACCGTGACCTTATTGAGTGCATGGTAGTCAACGCACAACCTTAAGCTTCCATCATGCTTCTTTTGAAACAAGACTAGTGCTTTCGAGGCGCGAATGAAACCTGACTACAACATGTCGTCCAACTGTCTTCGAAGCTCAGCCAACTCCGGCGGAGCCATACGATAAGGGGCCCAAGCTGGGGGCACCATCCCAGGCTCTAGCTCCACTTTGTGGTCCACGGCCCTCCTCGGCATAGACCCCATGGAAGCTTGTCAGGCATCACTCCTTTAAATTCCTCCAAAAGTACCCCAACTTCTCTAGGAATTGGGGCTTCCCCTACCTCATGACATTCCAACTTCATTGCAGCAAGGTATGTAGGCTCTCCCCTCTTCAAGCCCTTCTTCAATTGAAGGGCTGACAACAACTCCATCCCATCCTTCATCCTCTTTACTACCGCCTGTACCATGCAAGGAGACTCCTCTCCAAGCATGCATATAGAGTTCAGGAAAGGCATAAGAACGACTCTAGCGGCGTGCAAAAGTCCATTCCAAGAATGACTTGAAAGTCATCCAGGGGTACAGCCATCAGATTGGTGGTCCCTGTCCATGACCCAACCCGAATAGGGACCCCCTTTGCCAACCCGCGATAGGGCAGGCAGCTGAGTTCACAGCTTTCATTTTGCTCGCATCTTTTTCCAACTTCAGTCCCAACCGTCGCGCTTCTTGGTCGGCTATGAAGTTATGGGTCGCCCCGGTGTCCACCATGGCACGAGTGGGCTTCCCATTGATAGCAACATCTACATACATCAACCCCATTGATGCGGCCTTCTTCCCAATAGCTTTGCCCTTAAGGGCATGAAACAGACGCAAGGCCCCCATCCTGGGCTCATTTTCCTCCTCTGCCTCCTCCACATGCACAGCCATAGGAGGGGCAATAGAAGCCTGTAAGGCATTCAATGCCTGTTTCTGCGGGCAGTCTAGCACTCGATGCGGTCCCCCACACAAGAAGCACCCAGACTTGGGCACACTACTTGACTGCGCTACTTGCTTCGTAAAGGTCTTCTTTTCACTCATCTGCCCCTTCCCCTTCTGGGGGTTGGTGGCTTTAGGGTTGCCCTGAGGGTTCTTCTTCTTGACACTCTCACCAGTCGAGTAATCGGTCAATCTCTCAGCCGCTGCTTGGGCTGACGCAAGGTCTTGCACGGCCCTCCTCTCGAGCTCTGCACGAGCCCAAGGCTTCAACCCCTCAAGGAAATGAAATAACTTATCCTTCTCCGACATATCCCTAATGTCCAACCAAGCCTAGTTCTCGCCGATAGGCGCTGGTAGCTTGCTTCCAAGCCTTGCCTTATATAATAGTTGTTTGTTGCCATGGCCCGAAGGAGCCTTAAGCACTTGAGCATTATATTAGTAAAGCGTGCCATATATATTGAGGGAAGGGAAAAAAGGGACCTCTTTCTTCACCCGATGGTAGAGGTCGATCCCTTATCACCTTCGATGCCTCCATGTGGTCCTTCTCTTTAGCTTTTCCTCGGCCTTTAGAGCTAGTTGATAGGCCACTTTCCACATCCGCGATGCATCGGGATTGAATCTAGGATTTCTAACCTCAAGCCCTATCAAGTAAGGGATTCTTCGTCGGATTCGTTCAAGACATTGCGAATAAACAATTGGTATAACTCCGCTACTTTTTAGGAATAGGGGCTTTCTTGTACGCTTCTCTCCCACCTATCCTTTAAAGCGAAGTGGAACCTTTGGAACAAGCTTTGGGTCTAAGAGGGTATAGATTTCTCCCGATCACATATTGGCTCATGTACTTCCCTTTGCCTTTCCGCTCACGCCTTGCTCGGACTTGATCCCACCAAATTGAGGCATGCCCCGTGCTCTTCCGAAAGAAGCATCCGGAAATGACTTGTCATGGGCTTATGCGATGAAGAATGATTTGCTCGGGAAAAAAGAATCTTGTGCTTATGCGGATGGGTCGCTTCAATTTCCCAAGACTAGAGAGAAGGGGATTTTCCTACAAAGGATGAAAAGTGCTTAGCTTCAAATAGGATGACTTGTGTACTTACTTTGAGCCCCATATACACCGTCACCTCTTTTGCAACTGCAAAAGATTTTAGGGATTACATAAGTCATCTTGATTCTCAGGATGATTCTCCACCTTTCTATCAGTTGCAACATGAAGAACATGCTTTAGCTTATGGGTAAAATAAAGAAGTGTGCTATACTATTTTTTCGTTTGAAGAGTAAGTAAGTTCTTCATTTTCAAGAAAGGGAGAAATTACAAAAATTGGAGTCTAAGTCACCATCAAGGATTCTTAGGACCTCCCAATGGGGTATACCCCATAAACAAACACTCCAAGGCTAACAAAAGCAAAGAAATTTATCAATCAGAATTTAAAAGGGGATTTTATTCCTGAGATTTGACTGCATCGAGGGACTGTGAAGACCTCTCACATTCCGTATGAGAACTATCATGTAGGTCGATGTTTATGAGTGACCTTATCTTTACTAATCAGCCCAGTAGAACTTGGTTTGTTTTTTGCACTAGTGCTTGGCAATCTTGCGAGAAAACTTTTATCTATTTGGTGAATCGATGAGAAGTCCGTTTGCTGATCACCCAAACTATTTTGTTTAGCACTTGCAACAGTACATTTGATAACTAGAGCTGTAGTGGAAGCAATTTCTTCTGTCGAAACATTTGAATCACCATCAAGGTTTGAAAGACTAAGGAATCGATTTGATTATATATTTGAAGAAATACTTGGGCACGTCTTTTGTGCAGGGCGTGTAGGGATAGTCAAAGACTTGTTTGGAGGTGATGTGGCTCCATCTAAGCTTTTCTTCCCTTTGACAACATTCCACTTTTCCACATTAATACTCCACTGTTGGACGTTTTCAATTGTTACAGGCTACTCACTTACGTCAGTCAAATCAGGATTTGACTTTTCATCTTGTCTCTTTTTAGGTACCCAAACTTTCTTTGGTCTGCTCTGTTGGAATTTGAGATGACTTGAGAAGTCTTTTGAAGAATTGAAGAAATTAATATCTCAAGTATTGTTTTGAGTTGGAATTCTTGTCAACACATTGTCACAAGCATGATGTTAATAGGTTGGTGTTGATAGAGCTTAAAAGAGAAATCAGAGTTGAAACAATTCAGGAATTCTGAATTCCTGAAGCAGAGTGGTCGGTCGACCGGGCACCCCATGCGGTCGACCGAGCAAAGAGAAACCTGCAGAAAAAGTTTCAGGAAGCTCCCAGTTATTTTCGTGACACAGTGTGTCGTCGGTCGACCAGGACCCCAGGATGTCGACCGAGCACGATAGGTATCTGTTTCCAAACTGTGTATGATGTCGACCGAGCAAGGAAGGATGTCGACCGAGCACGGGAACCAGAGTCGCGCAGAAACAGAAGTCTTGCACGAAAATTCAGCATTCTCATCTATTTCGTTTGGGACTCTTTCTAAACGAATTGTAGCCTATTTTGAACACTCTTAAGGGTTACCATAACCTATATAAAGGCATGTTTGGTTCGTTTTTAAAGAGACAACAAGAGAGAAAGAAGAGAAGAGAAAAGAGAAGAAAAGAGAGAGAGTTTTTGAGAGAAGAGAGTGCTGTTGCTGTGTGCAGTCTTGTTACAAGTTTCTACAGCAAGTGTGGACGAGGATGTGCTCTTGAAGATGGTGTTTCGTCCATAAGATAAGTGTCTCTCTGTTTATTCTTTAATTTCAATTTGTAAGGGATTGAGAGAGAGAGATTGTAGAGGGGAAGGGCTGTAGAAAAAGGTTTCTACTCTTATTCTGTAGAACATCAAGTTGGTGCTTGGTGTCTGGGGTTTGGTGATCCTATCTGTTGGTGCAGATAAATTGTAAAGGGAGTCGGTGCTTCCTAGATAGTTGGTGTTATCTGAAACTAAAGGGAGTAGGTGCTTCCTAGATAGTTGGTGCTATCTGAAACTAAGGGTTGGTGCTCTTTGTCGTTGGTGCGACTAAATAGATTCAGATCTGTCCCAGATTGGTGTTCAGACAGTCTTTGAACTGTGGACGTAGCCTTTCGGTGAACCACGTTAAATCTGGTGTCCTTGTGTGATTTGATTTGCTTTTGTTGTTAAATTGGACCTGTTTTCAAAGAATCACTGATTCACCCCCCCCCCCTCTCAGTGATCGCGATATCTAACAATTGGTATCAGAGCGTAAGGTTCCCTTGAAAAGCTTAATACGCTAAGGGTGATCTCTTGTCAAATCACATGGCAACCAATACAGGGAATAAGAAAGCACCTTTGTTTGATGGTTCTAATTACTCCTTCTGGAAGATCAGAATGCAGGCTTTCATTAAGTCACTTGGCTATGATGTCTGGGAGACTGTCAGAGTCGGTTACAATATTGCCATTGTACCCAATGATGCTGCAACGAAGAAGTTAGCAGACAACGACTCTAAGGCGCAGAATGCACTCTTTAGTGGCCTTGTGGACAGCGAGCTGGTCAAAGTAATTGCATGCAAAACAGCCAAGGAAATATGGGACAAGTTGAAAAGCATTCATGAAGGAGATGAGAAGATCAAAGAAGCAAAATTGCAAACCCATCGCTCTCAATTTGAATCTCTTCGCATGGAGGAAAGCGAGAATGTTGACTCATATTTGCAACGAGTGAATGAAGTCACGAATGACATTCGTGGACTAGGGGAGGAGATTGAAGAACCAGTCATCGTCAAAAAGGTTCTAAGATCTCTTCTTCCCCGGTTTGATTCAAAAGTCTCAGCCATAGAAGAAGCCAAGGATCTGAATGAATTTTCCATGGATGAGTTGCATGGTTCACTCACTGCCTATGAGATGCGCATAGGTAAGACGTCTTCATCTGATAGAGAAGTGGCCTTTAAAGTTCAAAAAAAGGGAAAAGAGACTGTTGGTCATGATGCTGATACTGATGATGATGAGCTTGAGGCTCAATTAGTTAGAAAGCTGAAGAAAGGAAGTAATGGAAAGTACAAAGGGAAGCTACCCTTTAAATGCTTCAATTGTGGCGGTGTTGGTCACTTTGCTGTGAAGTGTCCGCTGAAAGAAAACAATGATGATGACTCTTATGTTGATAAGAGTAAATGGAAGAAAAATTTCAGAAAGAGGGGCAAAGCAAAAAGCTTCATCAGTCAATATAATGACAGCACGTCTGAAACTTCAAACGATGATGAATCAGCCGAGGCAACTGAAGCTCTCTTCATGGTTACTGTTGAAGAAGAAGAGGAGCAAGAACCGGAAGAGGAAGAGGAGGCTGAGGTCAATCTCGAAGAAGAACTCATTGCCGCACTTGAGGAGCTTAGCATGGAACGAAAAACAAGTAAGAAAAATCTGAAACTTCTTCATGAATCTGAAAGTTCAATTATTGCTTTGAAAACTCAAGTTGAAGAATATAAAAGAATGGTGGAAGTCCTTCAAAATCAAATAAGTATCAAAAAGGAAGAGGCTATGAAACTTGAAACTGAAATCGCTAGAGCAAAGGCTGAAAACTTGGAAAATAGCCGAAAACTCAAAGCACTCCAAGCGATTGAAGGGACAATGAAACTCAATGAAATTCTGAAAGTTCAAAAGCCCTTCCACAATAAATTTGGTATTGGATTTGAAACCGGAGAGTCCTCTAAAGCTGCATCTTCTTTGTTTATGAAACAAACTGCCATACCTCTCAAGGCTACAAAGCATCAAATTCAGCCTAGTATTGAGATGGTCAATAAGAAAAGGTTTGTGGAGTTTAACCAGCCACCTAAGAAAGGAAGAATGTTCAGATTCTATGGTTATTGCTATCATTGTAATAGATATGGACATAAAAGAGCTGATTGCAAATTCTATGTTAGAAACAGCCCATTTGTGACTAGGAATCCTTTTTCAATCCTAAACAGCCATCAAAATTGAGTGCTATATGTGTCATAATTATGGACACTTGGCTAGGGATTGTAGGTTGCCTATTGCTAACCAATTTCAGGTTGAAAAGAAACCCAAGTTAGTTAAGGCATGGAGGGCAAAGAAAAGGGATGGTAATTCCAAAGAATCTCTCATTGTGCAAACGGCATTCAATGCACAAAAGAAGACAGCACCATGGGTCCTTGAGAGTGGCTGTTCAAGCCATATGACAGGTGATAAGGAAAAATTCATCAAATTACAGCACTATGAAGGCGGATCAGTGAAGTTTGGTAACAATGATAGTGCCAAAATCTGCGGAAAAGGTGTTGTTCAGCTAAAGGCAAACAAGATCAGATCAGACGAGGTCTTATATGTGTCTGGACTAAGACACAACTTGCTTAGTGTGAGCCAGATCTGTGACAAAGGCCACGAAGGTTGTCTTCACTAAGAATGGTTTTGCTATCAAGAAGTGTAGCAACGGCAAAACAGTGGCTACTGGATCTAGGACTGCTGGAAATCTCTATACATTGTCCGATGGAGCTGAAAAGACTTGCTTGATGAGTCGGACAGAGGAAAGTTGGTTGTGGCACAAACGCCTTGGGCATCTAAACTTTGATAACATGTCAAAGATTTGCAAATCAAAGGCTGTCAGAGGTATGTCTACAGTTGAAAAGCCTTCCAACCCCATTTGCGATTCTTCTCAAAAGGGAAAGCAAACGAGGGTAATGTTCAAATCAAAGGAGCATCATTCAAAAAAACCTCTTGAGCTAGTGCACACTGATCTCTGTGGACCGATGCGAACTCAAAGCACCAATGGAGTGTTGGATACCGCGATCACTGAGAGGGGGGGTGAATCAGTGATTTCTAAAAACAGGTCCAATTCAACAACAAAACAAGTCAAACCACACAATGACACCAGATTTAACGTGGTTCACCGAAAGGCTACGTCCACGGTTCAAAGACTGTCCGAACACCAATCCGGGACAGATCTGAATCTTATTTAGTCGCACCAACGACAAAGAGCACCAACCCTTAGTTTCAGATAGCACCAACTATCTAGGAAGCACCGACTCCCTTTACAATTTATCTGCACCAACAGATAGGATCACCAAACCCCAGACATCAAGCACCAACTTGATGTAAAAACAGAATAGAGGATCAAACTCTGTCTACAGCCCTTCCCCTCTACAATTCTCTCTCTCTCAATCCCTTACAAATTGAAATTAAAGCATAAACAGAGAGACACTTAACTCATGGACGAATCACCATCTTCTAGAGCATAATCTCGTCCACAATTGCTGTAGAAAACGTCACCACATCAGCACACAGCAACACACACCAGCAGCTTCATCTTTCTCTCAAGAACTCTCTAAAACTCTTCTCTATTCTTTCTCTCTTCTGGTGTATCTTCTTGGTGTGTCTTTAGAACGACCCATACATGCCTTTATATAGGTTATAGTAACCCTTAATTGTATTTAAAACAGGCTACAATTCGTTTAGAAAGAGTCCCAAACAAATTAGATAAGTGTGCTGAATTTTCGTGCAAAACTTCTAATTCTGCGCAACTCTGGTTCCCGTGCTCGGTCGACATCCTGGCTTGCTCGGTCGACCGAAGACACTGACTGGAAACAGACAACTTTCGAGCTCGGTCGACATCCTGAGGTCTCGGTCGACCGAAGACACACTGTGTCACGAAAATAACTGGGAGCTACCTGAATCTGTTTTCTGCAGGTTTCTTCTTGCTCGGTCGACCGCATGAAGAGCCCGGTCGACCGACCACTCTGTTTCAGGAATGCTGAATTCCTGACTGTTTCAACTCTTATTCTCCTTTTAAGCTCAATCAATACCAGCTTATTAACATCATGTTTGTGACAATGTGTTGACAAGAATTCCAACTCAAAACAATACTTGAGATGCTAACTTCTTCAATTCATCAAAAGACTTCTCAAGTCATCTCAAATTCCAACAATCTCCCCCTTTGGAATTGTTGGCAACACTATTGGAACTTCAACACTTTCAACTCAACAATCTCCCCCTAGCTTTCATAGCATAACATCTCTCCTTGCTATCATAGCATAACATCTCTCCCCCTTTGACAACAAGTCCAAAGGGACCAAACCGAGGAGCGAATAGGATATTCAATGAATGCATTGCTCCCCCTTTCAAGCACAACTCCTACGGTTTAGGAGAGTGAGTAACTCCTAACTTTTTCCGGAGATACTCGAAGACTTCCTTTGGCAGAGGTTTCGTGAAAATATCAGCCACTTGCTCAGTTGTTGGAACATATTCCAACTTGACCTCTCCATCAGCAACTTTATCTTTAAGAAAATGATAACGAATTGCTACATGCTTTGTTCGAGAGTGCTGAACAGGATTCTTAGATATATGAATTGCACTCGTGTTGTCACATAGGATCGGCGTAGGATCCGTTGTAGGAACTCCTAGATCAGAGAGCATTTGCCGCATCCATAACACTTGCGTACAACAAGTTGCCGCTGCAATATATTCCGCTTCCGCTGTCGAAAGGGATACTGAGTCTTGCTTCTTACTATGCCAAGCAACTAATCTTTCTCCAAGATAAAATGCGCCGCCGCTAGTACTCTTGCGATCATCTACGCATCCAGCCCAATCGGCATCAGAATATGCAACTAGAGTGAAGGATTTGCCTTTGGGATACCAGATACCAAGCTCCATAGTACCTTTCAGATATCGAAAGATTCGTTTCACTGCTGTAAGGTGCGTTTCAGTTGGTGCTGCTTGAAAACGTGCAACCATACATACTGCTTGTAGAAGATCTGGTCTTGTTGCAGTCAAGTAGAGCAAGCTTCCTATCATAGAGCGATAGGTGGTATGATCAACGGACGAGGCCTTATCATCTTTGCTAAGCTTCGTGTTCGTTGACATTGGTGTGCTCACTGGCTTGCTGTCTTCCATATTGAACCGTTTTAGCATTTCCTTAATGTACTTCATTTGTGATATGAAGATGCCATTTTTCATCTGCTGAACTTGTAAACCAAGAAAGAACTTTAGTTCTCCAAGCATCGACATCTCAAATTCTTTCTTCATCTCTTCAGCAAAATTCCTGCACATCTCCTCATCATTGCCACCAAAGATTTGTCATCAACATAAACAATGACAACCAGCTGTTTGCTTATCTCAGTTTTGACATACAGATTGCTATCAACCATTCCTTTTCCAAAACCGATCTTGCGGAGATATAGGTCCAGCCTAGTATACCACGCCCTTGGCGCTTGTTTCAGTCCATAAAGAGCCTTTTTCAACTTGCACACTAGATCTGAATTTTTGCTGATGAGAAAACCATCAGGTTGCTCAATGTAGACCTCTTCTTCAAGTAAACCATTCAAGAAAGCTGACTTTACGTCCATCTGAAATACCTTGAAGGTTTTGTATGCTGCCAATGCAAGAAACATTCGAATAGCTTCCAGACGAGCCACCGGTGCAAAGGTCTCTTCAAAATCTATGCCTTCAACTTGAGCATAGCCTTTACAAACCAACCTTGCTTTGTTTCTAATGACTTGACCATCTTCATTCAGCTTATTCCGAAAGACCCATTTAGTACCAATAACATTCTTATCAGTAGGTCTAGGAACAAGTTCCCATGTGGAGTTCTTCTCAATTTGCTCCAACTCCTCATGCATAGATTTCAACCAACTTTCATCGAGACTGGCTTCAGCCACAGTCTTGGGTTCAATGGTGGACACAAGTGAGTAATTGCTAACTACACTTTGTCTAGTTTGAACGCCTGCCTTAGGATCTCCAATGATTTGATCCTTAGGATGTTGCTCTACCCAAGTGCTGTGCTTCTTAGATGTAGTATCTTCTGAGTCATCCTTTGATTGCTCAGAATCATTAGATTCAGCCATCTCATCATCAATCTCACTCGAGTCCTCATAAACTGGACTGTCATTATGAGTTGCATTCTTTGGTTCAATATTTTCATCTATTCTCACATCAGCACTTTCTATGATTTTTCTGGTTCTTTTGTTAAGACACCTATATGCCTTGCTAGTAGAGGAGTAACCCAGAAATATACCTTCGTCAGCTCTTTCTTCAAATTTGCCCGGATTTTGTTCGAGCCGCTTGATGTAACACTTGCTGCCGAAGACTCTGAAGTGCTTGACTGTTGCTTTTCTTCCAAACCATAGCTCATAGGGAGTTTTGACTTCATGTGGCCTGATCAAGCATCGATTTTGAATGTATACAGCCGTATGAATTGCCTCTTTCCAATACTTGTCAGCCATCTTGCTTTCACTTAGCATCGTACGAGCCATCTCTTGTACGGTGCGATTCTTCCGTTCCACAACTCCATTTTGCTGTGGAGTTCTAGGGGCTGAGTACTGTCTTTGAATGCCATGATGTTCACAATATTTAGTGAACTCTTCAGATGTGAACTCGCCTCCACGATCAGACCTTAAAATCTTGATCCGTTTTTCCAATTGATTTTCAACCTGTGCTTTAAACACTTTAAAACGATCAAGTGCTTGATGCTTATGCTTAAGAAACAATACCCATGTCATACGAGTATAATCATCAATGCATAACATGAAATACTTATCTCCATTGGTGCTTTGAGTTCGCATTGGTCCACAGAGGTCAGTGTGCACTAGCTCAAGAGGTTTCTTGGAATGATGCTCCTTTGACTTGAACATAACCCTCGTTTGCTTTCCCTTTTGGCAAGAGTCGCAAATGGGATTGGAAGGCTTTTCAACTGTAGACATGCCTCTTACAGCCTTTGAATTGCAAATCTTTGACATGTTATCAAAGCTTAGATGCCCAAGGCGTTTGTGCCACAACCAACTTTCCTCTGTCCGACTCATCAAGCAGGTCTTTTCAGCTCCATCTGACAATGTATAGAGATTTCCAGCAGTTCTTGATCCAGTTGCCACTGTTTTGCCGTTGCTACTCTTCTTGATGGCAAACCCATTCTTTGTGAAGATAACTTCGTGACCCTTGTCACAGATCTGGCTCACACTAAGCAGGTTGTGTCTCAATCCAGACACATATAAGACTTCTTCAGATCTGATCTTGTTTGCCATAAGCTGAATAACACCTTTTCCGCAGATTTTGGCACCATCATTGTTGCCAAATTTTACTGAACCGCCTTCATAGTGCTGTAATTTGATGAATTTCTCTTTATCACCAGTCATATGGCTTGAGCAACCACTATCAAGGACCCATGGTGCTGTCTTATTTTGTGCATTAAATGCCGTTTGCACAATGAGAGATTCTTTGGAATTACCTTCCCTTTTCTTTGCCCTCCATGCCTTAACTAACTTGGGTTTCTTTTCAACCTGAAATTTGTTAGCAATATGCAACCTACAATCCCTAGCCAAGTGTCCATAATTATGACACATATAGCACTCAATTTTGTGGCTACTTAGGATTGAAAAAGGATTCCTAGTCACAAGTGGGCTGTTTCTAAAATAGAATCTACAATCAGCTCTTTTATGCCCAAACATATTACAATGAAAGCAATAACCATAGAATTTGAACATTCTTTGTGGCTGGTTAGTCTTCATTACCTTTCTAACAGGAATGGACTCCTTTCTAGGTTGAGTGGGCTTTATAGAGTTAGAAGGTGCAGTGACTTTCTTCACAAACTCTTTCTTTTCAGGAGGTGCAATCTTAGAGGATTCACCTTTCTCAAATCCTAGACCAAATCTGAAGTGGGCAGGTCTTTGAACTTTCAGTAGTTCATTGAGTTTCATAGTCCCTTCAATCGCTTGGAGCGCTTTGAGTTTTTTGCTATTTTCCAAATTTTCAGCCTTTGCTCTAGCGATCTCAGTTTCAAGTTTCATAGCCTCTTCCTTTTTGATACTTATTTGGTTTTCAAGGACTTCTACCATTCTTTTATATTCTTCTACTTGAGTTTTCAAAGCAATAATAGAACTTTCAGATTCATGGAGAAGTTTCAGATGTTTCTTACTTGATTTGCCTTCCATGCTAAGCTCCTCAAGTGCGGCTATGAGTTCCTCTTCAAGATTGACTTCAGCCTCCTCATCCTCTTCCGGATCTAGCTCTTCTTCTTCTTCAACAGTGACCATGAAGAGAGCTTCGGTTGATTCATCATCGTCTGAAGTTTCAGACGTGCTGTCATCTTGTTGACATAGAAAGTTTTTAGCTTTGCCCCTTTTTCTAAAATTTCTCTTTCCTTTACTCTTTTCAGCATAAGAGTCATTATCATTGTCTTCTTTTAGCGGACACTTCGCAGCAAAGTGACCAATACCTCCACAATTGAAGCATTTAAAGGGTAGCTTCCCTTTGTACTTGCCATTGCTTCCTTTCTTCAACTTTCTAACAAATTGAGCCTCAAGCTCATCATCATCAGAATCAACATCATGACCAGCAGTCTCTTTTGCCTTTTTCTGAACTTTGAAGGCCGCTTCTTTATCAGATGAAGACGTTTTTTCCTATGCGCATCTCATAGGCAGTTAGAGAACCATGTAATTCATCCATGGAAAATGCATTCAGATCTTTGGCTTCTTCAATGGCTGAGACTTTTGAATCAAACCGGGGAAGAAGAGATCTTAGAACCTTTTTGACGATGACCGGCTCTTTAATCTCCTCCCCTAGTCCACGAATGTCATTCGTGACTTCATTCACTCGTTGCAAATATGAGTCAACATTCTCGCTTTCCTCCATGCGAAGAGATTCAAATTGAGAGCGATGGGTTTGCAATTTGGCTTCTTTAATCTTCTCATCACCTTCATGTATGCTTTGCAACTTGTCCCAAATTTCCTTGGCTGTTTTACATGCAATTACTTTGACAAGTTCGCTGTCCACAAGGCCACTAAAGAGTGCATTCTGCGCCTTGGAGTCGTTGTCTGCCAACTTCTTCGATGCAGTATCATTGGGTACGTTGGCAGCATTGTAACCGACTCTGACAGCCTCCCAAACATCATAGCTAAGAGATTTGATGAAGGCTTGCATCCTAATCTTCCAAAAGGAGTAATTAGAACCATCAAACAGAGGTGCTTTCATATTCCCTGTATTGACTGCCATGTGATTTGACAAGAGATCACCCTTAGCGTATTAAACTGATCAAGGGAACCTCGCTCTGATACCAATTGTTGGATACCGCGATCACTGAGAGGGGGGGGGGGTGAATCAGTGATTTCTAAAAACAGGTCCAATTCAACAACAAAACAAGTCAAACCACACAATGACACCAGATTTAACGTGGTTCACCGAAAGGCTACGTCCACGGTTCAAAGACTGTCCGAACACCAATCCGGGACAGATCTGAATCTTATTTAGTCGCACCAACGACAAAGAGCACCAACCCTTAGTTTCAGATAGCACCAACTATCTAGGAAGCACCGACTCCCTTTACAATTTATCTGCACCAACAGATAGGATCACCAAACCCCAGACATCAAGCACCAACTTGATGTAAAAACAGAATAGAGGATCAAACTCTGTCTACAGCCCTTCCCCTCTACAATTCTCTCTCTCTCAATCCCTTACAAATTGAAATTAAAGCATAAACAAAGAGACACTTAACTCATGGACGAATCACCATCTTCTAGAGCATAATCTCGTCCACAATTGCTGTAGAAAATGTCACCACATCAGCACACAGCAACACACACCAGCAGCTTCTTCTTTCTCTCAAGAACTCTCTAAAACTCTTCTCTATTCTTTCTCTCTTATGGTGTATCTTCTTGGTGTGTCTTTAGAACGACCCATACATGCCTTTATATAGGTTATAGTAACCCTTAATTGTATTTAAAACAGGCTACAATTCGTTTAGAAAGAGTCCTAAACAAATTAGATAAGTGTGCTGAATTTTCGTGCAAAACTTCTAATTTTGCGCAACTCTGGTTCCCGTGCTCGGTCGACATCCTGGCTTGCTCGGTCGACCGAAGACACTGACTGGAAACAGACAACTTTCGAGCTCGGTCGACATCCTGAGGTCTCGGTCGACCGAAGACACACTGTGTCACGAAAATAACTGGGAGCTACCTGAATCTGTTTTCTGCAGGTTTCTTCTTGCTCGGTCGACCGCATGAAGAGCCCGGTCGACCGACCACTCTGTTTCAGGAATGCTGAATTCCTGACTTTTTCAACTCTGATTCTCCTTTTAAGCTCAATCAATACCAGCTTATTAACATCATGTTTGTGACAATGTGTTGACAAGAATTCCAACTCAAAACAATACTTGAGATGCTAACTTATTCAATTCATCAAAAGACTTCTCAAGTCATCTCAAATTCCAACATGGAGATAAGTATTTTATGTTATGCATTGATGATTATACTCGTATGACATGGGTATTGTTTCTTAAGCATAAACATCAAGCACTTGATCGTTATAAAGTGTTTAAAGCACAGGTTGAAAATATGCTTGGAAAACGTATCAAGATTTTAAGGTCTGATCGAGGCGGTGAATTCACATCTGAAGAGTTCACTAACTATTGTGAGCACCATGGCATTCAAAGACAGTATTCAGCCCCTAGAACTCCACAGCAAAATGGAGTTGTGGAACGGAAAAATCGCACCGTTCAAGAGATGGCTCGTACAATGCTAACTGAGAGCAAGCTAGCTGACAAATACTGGAAGGAGGAAATCCATACGGCTGTATACATTCAGAATCGATGCTTGATCAGGCCACATGAAGACAAAACTCCTTATGAGCTATGGTTTGGGCGAAAAGCAACAGTCAAGCACTTCAGAGTCTTCGGTAGCAAGTGTTACATCAAACGTCTTGAACAAAATCCGGGCAAATTCGATGAAAGAGCTAATGAAGGTATATTTCTGGGTTATTCCTCATCTAGTAAGGCTTACAGATGTCTTAACAAAAGGACCAGAAAAATTATAGAAAGTGTCGATGTTAGAATTGATGAAAACCGTGAATCAAAGAATGTAACTCATAATAACAGTCCAATTTATGAGGACTCGAGTGAGATTGATGATGAAGTGGCTGAACCTAATGATTCTGAGAAATCAAAGGATGACTCAGAGGATGCTACACCTAGAAAGAAAAGCACTTGGGTAGAGCAACACCCTAAGGATCAAATCATTGGAGATCCTGAGGCCGGTGTTAAAACAAGACAAAGTGTAGTTAGCAATTACTCACTTGTGTCCACCATTGAACCCAAGACTGTGGCTGAAGCCGGTCTCGATGAAAGTTGGTTGAAAGCTATGCATGAGGAGTTGGAGCAAATTGAGAAGAACTCCACATGGGAACTAGTTTCTAGACCTACCGATAAGAATGTTATTGGTACTAAATGGGTCTTTCGGAATAAGCTGAATGAAGATGGTCAGGTCATACGAAACAAAGCAAGGTTGGTTTGTAAAGGCTATGCTCAAGTTGAAGGCATAGATTTTGAAGAGACCTTTGCACCGGTGGCTCGTCTGGAAGCCATTCGTATGTTTCTTGCATTGGCTGCATACAAAACCTTCAAGGTATTTCAGATGGATGTAAAGTCAGCCTTCTTGAATGGATTACTTGAAGAAGAGGTCTACATTGAGCAACCTGATGGTTTTCTCATTAGCAAAAATTCAGACCTAGTGTGCAAGTTGAAAAAGGCCCTTTATGGGCTGAAACAAGCGCCAAGGGCGTGGTATGCAAGGCTGGAGCTCTATCTCCGCAAGATCGGTTTTGGAAAAGGACTGGTTGATAGCAATCTTTATGTCAAAACAGAGTTGGGCAAACAACTGGTTGTTATTGTTTATGTCGATGACATAATCTTTGGTGGCAATGATGAGGAAATGTGCAGGAATTTTGCTGAAGAGATGAAGAAAGAATTTGAGATGTCAATGCTTGGAGAACTAAAGTTCTTCCTTGGTTTACAAGTTCAGCAGCTGAAACATGGTATCTTCATATCACAGATGAAATACATCAAGGAAATGCTGAAGCGTTTTAACATGGAAGACAGCAAACCAGTGAGCACACCAATGACAACGAACACAAAGCTAAGCAAAGATGATAAGGGTTCGTCCGTTGATCACACCACTTATCGTTCTATGATAGGAAGCTTGCTTTATTTGACTGCTACAAGACCGGATCTTCTGCAAGCAGTATGTATGGTGGCTCGATTTCAAGCATCACCAACTGAGACGCACATCACAGCAGTAAAAAGGATATTTCGATATCTGAAAGGTACCATGGAGCTTGGCATTTGGTATCCTAAAGGCAAATCCTTTACTCTTGTTGCATACTCTGACGCCGATTGGGCTGGATGTATAGATGATCGCAAGAGTACAAGCGGTGGTGCATTCTATCTCGGTGAAAGGTTGGTGGCATGGCATAGTAAGAAACAAGATTCAGTATCCCTTTCTACAGCGGAAGCGGAATATATTGCAGCGGCAACTTGTTGTACGCAAGTGTTATGGATGCGGCAAATGCTCTCTGATCTAGGAGTTCCGACAACGGATCCTACGCCGATCCTCTGTGACAACACAAGTGCAATTCACATCTCCAAGAATCCTATTCAGCATTCTAGAAAGAAGCATGTAGCAATTCGCTATCACTTTCTCAAAGAAAAGGTTACTGATGGTGAGGTAAAGTTGGAATATGTCCCAACTACTGAGCAAGTTGCTGATATCTTCACAAAACCTCTGCCAAAAGAAGTCTTCGAGTATCTCCGAAAAAAATTAGGAGTTACTCACTCTCCTAATCCTTAGGAGTTGTGCTTGAAAGGGGGAGCAAAGTATTCCTTGAATATCCTATTCGCTCCTTCGTTGGTCCCTTTAGACTTGTTGTCAAAGGGGGAGAAAGACTTAAGGTAGGAGAAAGCTATGCTTAGAAGAAGTTATGCTATGATAACTTTGGGGAGATTGGTATCAAGAGTGTTAGAGATCATCTTGAATTTTTTTGGTATCAAGAGTGTTAGAGATCTTGATTTTTTTTTTAAGATAGGGAGAGACTATGGTTCTGAAGAAGCTTCATAAAGATCAACTAGTGTTCTAAGTGTTGAAGTTCCAAAAGTGTTGCCAACAATTCCAAAGGGGGAGATTGTTGGAATTTGAGGTGACTTGAGAAGTCTTTTGAAGAATTGAAGAAATTAATATCTCAAGTATTGTTTTGAGTTGGAATTCTTGTCAACACATTGTCACAAGCATGATGTTAATAGGTTGGTGTTGATAGAGCTTAAAAGAGAAATCAGAGTTGAAACAGTTCAGGAATTCTGAATTCCTGAAGCAGAGTGGTCGGTCGACCGGGCACCCCATGCGGTCGACCGAGCAAAGAGAAACCTGCAGAAAAAGTTTCAGGAAGCTCCCAGTTATTTTCGTGACACAGTGTGTCGTCGGTCGACCGGGACCCCAGGATGTCGACCGAGCACGATAGGTATCTGTTTCCAGACTGTGTATGATGTCGACCGAGCAAGGAAGGATGTCGACCGAGCACGGGAACCAGAGTTGCGCAGAAACAGAAGTCTTGCACGAAAATTCAGCATTCTCATCTATTTTGTTTGGGACTCTTTCTAAACGAATTGTAGCCTATTTTGAACACTCTTAAGGGTTACCATAACCTATAGAAAGGTATGTTTGGTTCGTTTTTAAAGAGACAACAAGAGAGAAAGAAGAGAAGAGAAAAGAGAAGAAAAGAGAGAGAGTTTTTGAGAGAAGAGAGTGCTGTTGCTGTGTGCAGTCTTGTTACAAGTTTCTACAGCAAGTGTGGACGAGGATGTGCTCTTGAAGATGGTGTTTCGTCCATAAGATAAGTGTCTCTCTGTTTATGCTTTAATTTCAATTTGTAAGGGATTGAGAGAGAGAGATTGTAGAGGGGAAGGGCTGTAGAAAAAGGTTTCTACTCTTATTCTGTAGAACATCAAGTTGGTGCTTGGTGTCTGGGGTTTGGTGATCCTATCTGTTGGTGCAGATAAATTGTAAAGGGAGTCGGTGCTTCCTAGATAGTTGGTGCTATCTGAAACTAAAGGGAGTAGGTGCTTCCTAGATTGGTGCTATCTGAAACTAAGGGTTGGTGCTCTTTGTCGTTGGTGCGACTAAATAGATTCAGATCTGTCCTGGATTGGTGTTCGGACAGTCTTTGAACCGTGGACGTAGCCTTTCGGTGAACCACGTTAAATCTGGTGTCCTTGTGTGATTTGATTTGCTTTTGTTGTTAAATTGGACCTGTTTTCAAAGAATCACTGATTCACCCCCCCCCCTCTCAGTGATTGCGATATCTAACATGCTCATATCAGCCTTTAGAGGACAGAGTTTATCTCCATGGTTAAAGGTTCTGCATGATTTACAAGGGTTGGGCTTCCAAGCATACTTAATTTTTTGAATGATAATCTTGTCTTTATATTTCATGCGCAATTCAGTAGGGAACTCAGCATCAACATCCACTTCAACACAGATTCGAGCAAAGGCATACCGAGTACCAGTCGCAGTAGCATGATCCATACATATCGGATTTCCAATAACAGATGCAATTTTACTCAATGCAAAATTTGTCCGAAAACAAAAATTCAAATTAGGAAGACGAACCCATACTGGAATGGTTTCAAGATTCTCCCTATACATTGTGATATCTTGCGACCATCGCCTCAAAATCAACGGACGTACCTTGGTCATCAAGAATACTTTGGCCAACATCATAAGAGTGGAATTTGAATAATAAAAAACCCTCAGCCATAGGGATAATTTCAAGATCTTTTATTCTCCATGCTTTTGAAACGCAATTTTTAATCTCAAAGATAGGAGGAGAATTACCAATGAAATAGCCGACCAAGGCATTGCCCCAATTTTGTACTGCTGCTGAGGAATCGTCCTCATCAAACTCTATGTGGTGGTTCGGATCCTTGGAAGGTTGGATATGGTGATGCAAGTCCCTTGACCTATCTGTATGATGTTGAAATAAAGACGACCATGTATCAAACCGAGCGTCCACCTTCTTAATATTTAGGATCGTCTGATCCGATAGATATCCATCTGCATCAGATGTACTAATTCCATTCAATGCAGCACGGTCCTCATCAGAGAGCATAAGCCCCGTTTTCTCTTCAACCTGCAAAATCTGACGCGTGTGTATCGTTTCAGCAAGACGTGCCATAGAGGGAATGGGCCCCACACGATGTGCTGCTGCTTTCATTTCATCTCCTATGCGGAATTTTGATTCCAGGATCAGATCACGTGGCACTTCAGGCGGTATTGCTTCTTCTGGGTTTTTCCTGATGATCGACTGTAGCAAAGAAACTTTAGCATTCCGGTCTTCAGCATACGTCTGTTGGGATTGGTGTATGCCCTAAAGCCCACTAGCTGCACTCTCATCTTTTGTTACTGGATATTTACTGGTTATTTAATGGAATCACTCTTTTATGCTTAAACATGTATATATGTATGGTTGTGTAAAGCCCATTGTTTCTAGTAAATGAATTAGGTGTGTAGTGTCTACACACAGATAGGTCTAATTCATGGACACTGGAAACATCATATTTGTTCATAACTGAAAGATGGAGCTGGGCACTTCATCTTGGTAGAAGTTATAATGAGAGACTCTCCTGTATTCAGGGTGACTTACCTAAGTCATGGGAGGGCTTTCCCAGATTCATCTCATTAGTGCATATGCAATGCATTGAACTGGACCATGGTAGGTGTGATCTCTAAAAAAAGAAAGTACTATCACAGAGAGAGATCAAGTCACCTCATGCTACTGAGTGACCCAAGCTCTTAATCTTGAGCATTTGTGGATGAACTAACGAAGTCAAGTTCTTGTGCTTTAATTCACTATGGGTGAGATTCTTTTCATGGGTCAACAGCTCTGTGTTTTGGGTACTCGGACTTGATCAGTTGGTACGTGCAGATGCAATATAGAATCTATGCCATCTGATGATGGAATAATCGTCCCCTTAGAATTATCCGATTAATCATCAAAACCTAAGATCTTAGTATATGGATGTTCCATATGGATATTGAACTTGTGGGTCGCTCCCTGGATCAAGAGAATGATATTCGAATGATGATTATGTTTAAGGATATGAAGTTCTAAGGTTTAGATGTAATCGGGAAGGTTGATAATACATGTGATAACCTGACTCGATTATGGATGTTACATAGAGGGGCATTCAGGTCATTACACTTAGTAGGTCGAAGACAACCGTCATTTTATGACGAGCTTATTATATTATATATTTGTCCTTGGAGTTCAACCATAACTCTTTAGTGGAATGAGTTAAGGTTAAAATGGTCTTTATGTTGCTATGGGTTTAGCATGAACATTTTGGTCATTTTGGGAGCCAATGGCAAATATGTCTTTTGGTCCCTTCTCTAGTCACTTACCAAGATTGGCATGGTTTCCTAAAATGTTTAGATAACATTTGGATGAATTATTTTAGTGGAAAAATAATTTTGAGTTTAAATTCAAATAGGCCTTTGATGGCATACATGAATTTAACTCTAGATAAATTGTATGTGGGCCATGGTGTGCATTATTATAAGGGACGTCCATAATAAGATTTCCATGGGTAAGGTTTCCAACTTTGAGTAGGACTCTCTACTTGGAAAGTTGGACTCCTCTTTGGATTAGTATTCTTATCAGAAGGTTTCCTTTTTGGATTAGGAACTTAAAATTAGTAAGTGTTCTATAACTAGGATTACTAATTGCATGGGAAGTTCCTTTTGGTTTCCTTTTCTAATTAGAGTGTTTCTTAAAGGAAATAAGTCTTTCCTTTTTGGACATCAATGAGAATTAGAAGAGATAAACTTTTAGGAAAGGTTTCCTCAAAGTTTCTATAAAAGAAACCCAAACCCCTCTTGGACGTCCAACACTTTGTGAGCCAAAAGGAGAGCCACACGTCCAGCCCTTTGGAGGTTCTCTTCTTGATTGAAGAAGGCTTAAGGTCTGAGATTTTCCATTAGAGAAATAGTTCTCAACTCCTAGATTAAGATCCCACCATCTTAGCCAATCAGATTTGGAAGAGAGATAGAGAAGAAGATCAAAGGCAATACTAGTGCAGAAAATTCCAGCAACTTGTTTACTAATGGCAAGTCTGAGCTCGGGCCTTTGGATCTATTTTTTCAGAGATTTGAAGTCTACAAATCTTCGAGGTATTAGTCTTCTTTATTCTCCTTTAATTATACACTTGTTGGTCATGAATTCATGGAGTTCTCATGCGATCTATATGGCTGATTTATGCAACCCAAATCAGATTTTTAAAATCTGTCATGTTACAGATTAGCCATGAATGTCTTCCGCTTATTCAGATCTGAATCGCAGTTTCTTTCAGTGGTATCAGAGCCACTCCATGTGAAATCATGATCCAATGTTGTGTATAATTAATCCTAGATTGATTATGGGTATGGTGGCACCCTATTAAAGTTATGTTGTGATGCATGTTGTGTGCAAGTTTCATTAACATTGCTGGAATTTATTTTTCAGATTTGTTTAATGATGCACATAGTGAGTTTGCATGCACTAACCTCTTTGTTTGCAGCCATGTATTGCATCCTTGATGGTTCGCATGATTGTTATGTGGATTTGGATGTTTTTTCATTAGTTGGAAAGTGTACGATTGCGCGTTTAGCAATCATAGGAAGTTGTAATTCTTTCTTTACTTTTATTCCAACTAGTCTTGATGTAAGCTTTCTTGAAAAGCATAGGTATCTCCAATGTGATTTGGGTTTTTGTTTTTTATGGGTTTGCTTGTATAAATTTAATTTATTGGATCGAGCAAGAAGAAGAAAGTTTCAAGAAAGGTTGCAAGTAACTGGATTCCTTGGTGGTGGAGGAGACAAGACTTCTTAGTGAAAGATGAGACCTATTCTTGATGTCCTAGTTCGATAAGGATTGCAAGTCCGAAGAGCAAGGAGCCATCAAGGATTGCTTTTATATATGGAATGCATGGATGAGTGCGTTATATAATTGCTATAATTGTCACCTAGAAACATGGCCACCATTAGGTTCTAAAATTGGCATCTTTATTGTATTAGATTGTTTTTAGTTTGGCAAATTGTTTTAAACGGAACTTAGACCAGCACCTTCTATTTGTCTAAGGTTTAAAATTGGATAGGGTTTAGTTTATCTTGGTACCCTTGGTTTCCAAAGAAGGCTAAACTAAAATCTAATTAGATGCTACCTATGGGTTTTCATAACCCAAGATAGGCTTTTGACTCTTTGAAGGGATTTGCTCAAATGTTTTAAAGCAAAGGTTATTTAATTTTAAGATGACTTAAGTCATAAATTTAATTAACCAAGTTTGCTAGATTTAAAAAGAGATTTTGAGTAAAACAATGTAAAGGTCAAAAAGTATAAACCCTAGTGATAAATAAGCAAGTGCGAGAGGGGTTTTAGGAAAGACCCCACGGCCTTCCATTTTCGGTTCATGTTATCTCATTAAAGTGTTAGTAGGAGCGGCCATCCCTTCGGTGGAGTTCTTTACTAAAGACTGCTTTGATGGGTTAATGGGTGAACTAATGTGAATATTCGTAATGAGGTGTTAGTAGGAGCGGCCATCCCTTTGGTGGAGTTCTTTACTAAAGATCACTTCTATAGAATGTCAATGAAGTGTTGGTGGGAGCGGCCATCCCTTCGGTGGAGCTCTTTACTAAAGGTCACTTCTAGGATGGATAAAAGTCTCTTCCCTTCGGAAGACTTAATCATAGACATTCTGGGAAATTTCATAAGAGATGGTTATACACTTGACATAAGACGGTGATGACCTCTCCTTAGGAGTTAAAGGTTATTTGTCATATGAAGCCAAACCAATCAGTGATTGGACTACCACTGGATGTGTATCCAGATAGTGATAATCCAAATAAGTATGCCTTAATTCAACGTGACTGTATGCTCGGCCATCCCTTCGATGTAGGGTCTATGAGGAGGTTGAAACATTGATACATTATGATTGGGGTTGAATAATGTAAAAAGTTTTTGTGCTTTGTTTTTCCTTTTGTAACAAGCACCATATGCATATTACATATATACTGCATGTCTAATTATAAACCGTTTTATATCTAGAGAGAGATGGGTAAAGACTCTTTTAGTCCGTTGATGTGCATTCTTCGTGAGACTAAACTGTCTGGCCCTAACTACGTAGATTGGAAGAGAAATCTTGACATAGTACTCACTGCTGAGGAGTACAAGTATGTCTTGCTGGAAAACTGTCCTGATATTGATGCTAATTCTACTGATGACCAGCGAGAGGCTGAAAGGAAATGGAAGAAAGCGAATAGCATGGCTAAATGCTACATGCTCGCTTCCATGTCCAAAGTGTTGCAAACACAGCACGAGCATATGGACACGGCCTATGAAATCATGATGTCCTTGTCTGAGATGTTCGCAGACAAGAGCAGGCCAGCTAGGCAAGTTGCTATGAGGACCATCATGAATGCTAGGATGGCTGAGGGGACACTTGTCAGAGAGCATATGCTCAAGCTGATGGATTGTTTCAATGAAGCTGAGATTCTAGGGGCTGAGATTGATGCAGGGAGTCAAACTGATATGATTCTCGAAACTCTGCCGGACTCTTTCAATCAGTTCAAGCTCAATTTCAATATGAGCGAGATGGACATGACTCTACCTGAGTTAATGAAAGAACTCCAGGCGGCAGAGGCCATCATGAAGCACAAAGCCCAAGATCATTTTTTCCAGTCTTCCTCTAAACTAAACCCGAAAGGGAAGAAGTTCAAGAAGAAGCAGAATAAGGGAAAAGGGCAGAAAAAGGACAATGCTGGCAATAAGAAGGACAAGGGTACAGATGGAAAGCCCAAAGGGAAATGCTTCAAGTGTGGCCTCAAAGGTCATTGGAAGAAAGATTGTCCCAAGTTCCTGGCCTCAGTTAAGAAAGGTACATCTTTTTCATACTACATTGAAACTTGTCTAGTGGTTGATTCTACTGACTCATGGATAGTAGATTCAGGAGCCACTAATCATATCTGCAATTCATTGCAGGGGTTTCAGATAATGCAGAGAATTGAGAAAGGAGAGTTTGCCTTTAGAGTCGGAACTGGAGCTAAAGTTTGGGCAGTTGCAATGGGAGTAGTTACCTTACATTTTCCATGTAATAGGATATTAGTTTTAAATAATGTTTTCTATGTTCCGGACATGAGGAAGAATTTAATTTCAGTTTTCAGATTAATTGAATTTAATTATTCAGTTTCTTTCCATTCTGGTATTGATATCAGTAGAGATGGAAATATTATATGTTCCGGTAGAATACATGACAACTTATTTTATATATATCCTATTGCTCCCATACTACATAATGTACAACAAGAAAGTTCAACTTCCCTTAAGAGAAAGGTATCTTCAATCAATGACACATATCTTTGGCACTTACGTTTGGGTCACATTAACCTAAAACGGATTCAGAGGTTGGTAGAAGATGGGCCTTTGAGCTCATTAGATTTCGAACCTTTTCCTCAGTGCGAATCTTGTCTCAAGGGAAAGATGACCAAACAGTCATTCTCTGGGAAGGGACTAAGGTCAAAGGAGTTGTTAGAATTGATTCACACTGATGTGTGTGGTCCTATGAACAAACCGGCTCGAGGAGGGTATGAGTATTACATCACCTTCACCGATGATTACTCTAGGTATGGATATGTATACCTAATGCGACGCAAGTCTGAGGCGTTTGATAAGTTCAAACAATTCAAGGCTGAGGTGGAGCTACAACTAGGAAAACATATTAAAGCCCTTCGATCTGATCGAGGTGGCGAGTACCTCCTGGGTGAGTTCAAGGAGTACCTCACACAACATGGGATTGTGTCTTAGTTGTCTGCACCGGGTACACCCCAGCAAAATGGTATAGCGGAGAGAAGAAACCGTACCCTTCTTGATATGGTAAGGTCCATGATGAGTCATGCAACCCTACCTATATCTTTTTGGGGATATGCCCTAGAAGCAGCAGCATACATTTTAAATCTGTACCTTCTAAATCAGTACCTAGGACACCCCAAGAAATGTGGACAAGTCGAAAACCTTGTTTGAGATATATTCACATTTGGGGTTGTCCAGCCTATGTACTAAATGATAAAGCTACCAAGCTGGAACCCAGATCAGAAATGTGCTACTTCATTGGGTATCCTAAGGGAACGAGAGGTGGCATCTTTTATCATCCAAAGGAGTAAAAAGTGCTCATCAGCACTCATGCTAGGTACTTGGAGGATGATTGTATGATGCACCAAGAGCTTAGTTGTAAAGAAACCCTTGAGGAAATTCTTCCGGGATCTCCTATAACATCTGTACCAGATCCTGAGACAGTAGATGAACAAGATATTCCTTTGAATACTCCAGAGCCTCGTCGTAGTGGGAGAATTTCTCGACAGCCAGAAAGATATCTAGGAGTGTCTTTTAAGACAGACTCTGAAGATCTGGTTGAGGATCCTACTTGTTATGATGAAGCAGTAACGGATATAGATGCTGACATGTGGCAGCAAGCGATGAAATCTGAAATGGATTCTTTGTATTCCAATCAAGTCTGGGAACTTGTAGATGCACCTAAAGGGATTAAACCCATAGGGTGCAAGTGGATCTACAAGAGGAAGAGAGGAGTGGATGGGAAGGTGGAAACCTTCAAAGCAAGACTGGTGGCGAAAGGATATACTCAGAAAGAGGGTATCGATTATGAGGAAACCTTTTCACCAGTGGCTATGCTTAAGTCCATAAGGATTCTCTTGGCCATCGCATGTCATTATGACTACGAGATATGGCAGATGGATGTCAAGACAGCTTTTCTTAATGGAAGTCTTGACGAATGCATCTATATGATGCAACCAAAGGGCTTCATTGCTAGTGGCCAAGATAACATGGTTTGTAAACTTAAGAAGTCCATTTATGGACTTAAGCAAGCATCTAGAACATGGAACATCAAGTTTAATCAGGCAGTCAAATCTTTTGGCTTTGATCAAAACATTGATGAACCGTGTGTGTATAAGAAAGGAAATGGGAAAGCAGTTGCATTTCTGGTTCTATATGTAGATGACATATTACTCATAGGAAATGATGTAGGTTTATTGACATCCACAAAGGTTTGGTTATCCTCTCAATTTCAGATGAAGGATTTGGGTGAGGCCAGCTATATCTTAGGGATCAAGGTTTTGCGTGATCGCAAGAATAAAATGTTAGCCCTATCCCAATCTTCTTACATTGAGAAGATATTGGTCAAGTTTAACATGCATGACTCCAAGAAGGGCCTCCTACCTTCTAGATATGGAGTACCACTGTCTCGAGATCAATGTCCAAAGACATTTGAAGAGATAGAGAGCATGAGGAGAGTTCCATATGCATTCGCTATTGGAAGCCTCATGTATGCTATGTTATAGACCAGATATTTGCTTTGCCGTTGGCATGGTTAGCAGATATCAGTCAAACCCTGGACCTATGCATTGGACAGCTGTTAAACATATATTCAAGTATCTTCGGAGAACATAAGATTATATGCTAACCTTTCAATCAGAGTATGTGGCGGCATCGGAAGCTGCGAAGGAAGCAGTATAGCTCAGAAAATTCCTGTTGGAATTGGGAGTTGTTCCTGCAGTGCATAAACCGATTGTCATGTACTGTGATAACACTGGTGCTGTAGCACAGTGCAAAGAGCCCAGGAATCACAAGAAAGGCAAGCACATTCAGAGAAAGTACCACTTGATCCAGGAATTCATTCAGGATGGAGAGATAGTGGTAGAGCATATTGCTTCAGCAAATAACTTAGCTGACCCATTCACTAAGACTCTTACAGGGAAAGTCTTCACTTCTCATGTTGAGTCTATGGGTGTTAGGTTAGGAAGTAGTGATCTTTAGTGCACGTGGGAGTTTGTTGGGATTGGTGTATGCCCTAAAGCCCACTAGCTGCACTCTCATCTTTTGTTACTGGATATTTACTGGTTATTTAATGGAATGACTCTTTTATGCTTAAACATGTATATATGTATGGTTGTGTAAGGCCCATTGTTTCTAGTAAAAGAATTAGGTGTGTAGTGTCTACACACAGATAGGTCTAATTCATGGACACTGGAAACATCATATTTGTTCATAACTGAAAGATGGAGCTGGGCACTTCATCTTGGTAGAAGTTATAATGAGAGACTCTCCTGTATTCAGGGTGACTTACCTAAGTCATGGGAGGGCTTTCCCGGATTCATCTCATTAGTGCATATGCAATGCATTGAACTGGACCATGGTAGGTGTGATCTCTAAAAAACAAAGTACTATCACAGAGAGAGATCAAGTCACCTCATGCTACTGAGTGACCGGTGCTCTTAATCTTGAGCATTTGTGGATGAACTGACAAAGTCAAGTTCTTGTGCTTTAATTCACTATGGGTGAGATTCTTTCATGGGTCAACAGCTCTGTGTTTTGGTGTCACACCCCGAAACCGGGCCCTGCAGTGATCCGACCTCGGGGTGCGAAATTTTGGGATAAATTTGAAACTTTTGTTATGTTTCCAAAGATCCGCGTGAATGAGGATAATCAAATCTCATCACAATCAGAGTATATTTTCGCGGAAGCTAATCATGGTGTTACGACCCGGAATCTGTGGCCATCGGGTTCCATGTCGCACGCAACCAATATCACAAAGCCATCAAATAGGCAGACTGGCATAAGTAATAAATCACAACACACTGAGCTGGTAGTAACAAATCTATTATTTCCCATATTCAAATTTCAATTAACAAGTGTCTTAATTACAACCCAAATAAAAGGCTAACAAGCCATACAAATATAACCAACTAAACAGAACTACTACCCCAACATTTTGGTACGAACTCTGGTGCCAAACTTGACATCTAGATGATATCAACGGGCAACCTCTCACGTCAGACCGGCAGTCCCACCGCCTCCTCTGATCAAACACCTACAAACAGAAAAGAAGAGACTGGCACCAAACAAACAGGGTCAGACACGACGGTCTGGCAAGTAAATAAACAAGAAATATGAACAAAAGGAACATACATAAAACCAGACGAAATCATCGTAAAACCGAATAAAGAGTCTAAACAATAATAACCATAAATCACGATAAAACGATCGAAAGACCGAACATAAATATCAAGACAAATAAACGAACAGTCTCTGAAGCATAAATATCTCGAAAAGATAACAGCCTAAGCAGAACCTTTAATAATTGGAAATACATTTAAAACTGAATAGTAGCGACAATAGGATAAATGATCGATATCGTAACCATTAACCAAATCAAAGCATAAAGAGTATAACCCGCAAGAATCATAAAATAAAGTAATATGCAGATAAAACCTTGGCGACCACAAATAGCTAAATCCTCCTATTACTGAAGTAATAAGAGCAGACAGAAACGTAGCCACTGAACGTGGTACTAGAAATAGGATCAGAACCGTAGCCATACAAATGGGACCGGCAGATCAATAATCAGAACCGTAGCCATACAAATGGGACCGGCATATAAAACCGTTGCCATGGTCGGTACAGACAGAATCCAAGCTGCAGCTGGCGGACAAATTAAAGATCCCAAGCCGGGTGATCAGCCCGACAAGGTGACCTAAGCCTAGTGGTGCCTTTAGTTTTCAAAACTCGAACCGATACGAATCAAACCATAATACTAATCCCTTTGGCTCAGGGGCTCACACCACATAGCTCTGGCCCCGTCTTGCCTCGAGGTTTTATTTTTGAAATCATAGCCTCTTTGGCTCATGGGCTCGCACTACAAAGCTCTGGCCCCGTCTTGCCTCGAGGTTTTTATTTTTAAATACTAGTCTTAACAAGATAATAGTCTCATCAAATAAATCCCGAATGTGACGAACATACTCCAATCTCTTTTCAAATCGAATCGGAGAAAACATAGGAATTTCGATGGTGAACCGTTCAAATATACATCAAAGTGATTTGTATAAAATCATACGGTCAATCCTTTCGAACATGGAAAACCCCATGATTTTATAACAAATCACCGATGCAATTTAAAATAGTTTACCAAAGGATACAAATACAAATACAAATACATTCTCTAACTTGAAATGGAATGGAATTATGTAGAATGACTTAATGACTTACCAAGGAACCATCTCAATGCACAACTATCCTTTAAACATTGATCATTAAGGAGTGAGTTTGATGCCAATGAAAATCCCCAACATTTAAATGATAAAGTGCGCATTGAGACTCAAACGATTCCCGGATAATTTTACATACGTTCATTCTCTCATTGGTCCCATTCCCATTTCACAAATTCCAAGCATCACAAGTAAATCCAAACTCTTTAAAACAGGACCATAGTTGGCCTTAAACCGAGTCCAAAACAATCTACTCATTTAGTCCAAAACAGTCCTTTAAACATAGCCCAAACAGTCCTTGAAAACAGCCCATAACTAACCTTGAACAGGCCCATAAAAACAGGTCTTAAAATGGTTTAAAAGCTGGCCTTGAACAGGCCCAATATCAGGTTTTAAAACAGCCGAAAGCTAACCTTGAATGGCCCACAAATAGATTTTAAATCAGCCCCAAAACTAACCTGAACCAGGCCCACAAAACAAACTTTAAATCAGCTCAAAACCAACCTGAACCAGGCCCACAAAATAGACTTTAAATCAGCCCAAACTCAGGCCCTAAAATGACCCAACATCAGGTCTTGAAATAGCCCAAAAATCAGGTCTTAAAAACAGCCCAAGCAAGCCTTGAAACAGGCCCAAACAATCCACCAAACAGCCCACAGAATGAGCCCGGACAGTCCTGGGCTCGCTCGAGCGACCCAGGGTCCGCTCGAGCCAAGCCCAGGCAGAACCTGGTCCGCTCGAGCGGCCCACTGGGTCGCTCGAGCGGACTGGGCCCTGTCCCAGTCCGGGCTGAGTGCAGTGATGCACTCCTTTGAGCATTTTTTCTGAATCTTTTCCCCCTCTTTCTCCCATACTCATTTTCACATTAACTTGGGCCCTTTCATGACCTCCACTAATCATCAAATTACCATTCCTAAATCATTCTAATTAGCCAAGCTCAACACTTTTAAGTCAAAGCCTTCTTCCCTCCATTCTTTGAACATCAACTCTTAACACAAGAAAGCAAAATTTTCAAATTAACTGAAGTGAAACCAAAGCTCTAATACATTATAAGGCAATGGCATAAGAGGAGATCAACAAAACATTGCTTCATTTATTCAAAGTAAAACCATGAACCATGAAAAATTAAAACAAAATAAGCAAAAGCCATGAAATGAAACTAAATGAGATGAATCATCATATTAATTGAAAATTTCACTTGCCTCAAGCCACAATGCAAGCTAAGATGCTCTTCAAACCATGCTCTAGGGTCTCAAGCTTCCAAAATCACAAAACCCCAAAATAGCTCAAAAGAAACCCTAGAAAATCAATCCATTGTAAATCTCCATGAAAACCCATTGCATATGGGATTAAAACACTCGAAATGGAGAGGAAAACAAGAATCTCAAGAAAATAAAACCATTGCTAACCTTGAGAAATCCAAACAAAGAAGAAGAGCTTAGATGAGAGCCTTGCTCTAGCCCAAAAATCTTGAAAATAGGGTCTTTGGAAAGCTTGGAGAGGGAGGAAGACCCTTAGGAGATCAATCCTCCAAGAGATTCTCAAGGGATGAGAGTTTCAGAAGGGGGAGAAAGTTGCTGGAGGAGAGGGAGAGAGCTCTTGCTCCAAACCGTGCAAGACAAGAGAATGAAGGAGAAGAAGAAAGCTCTCCCTCTTATAAGATGGGTTTGTGGGCCCCGATCTTCACCAAGCTGAAACTCACATTTGCGGGCCCCGAACGAAAACGACGAAGAAGACAAAAACGATCAGCAAAATATCTACTTTCCAAAAAGTATATTTTCCCTAATTTCTGGAATTTTCGAAATTCATGGACAGATTTAGTGTGAAAGGTCAGTTTTGCCCTTTTTCTCGAAAAACGCATTTTCTGATCATCAAATCAAAATGGTCAAAACATGAAAGTTGTTAAACTTCATAAAATGAGTCAAAATACACCAAATTCATAATTTTTAGAAATCCGAAGTAATTTCTCATAAAAATACACATCATATAAACCGGGTCAAACCAAAGTCAACGGTCTACAAAATCTCAAAGACTATGGAAAAATCTAGTCAAACTCAAAAACAAGATCAAACTAAATCAAATCTCACTTAACAAGTTAAACCACGATTAAAACAATGCTAAACAGAGGGATTGGGGGTCGGGGTCTCACATTTGGGTACTCGGACTTGATCAGTTGGAACGTGCAGATGCAATATAGAATCTATGCCATCTGATGATGGAATAATCGTCCCCTTAGAATTATCCGATTAATCATCAAAACCTAAGATCTTAGTATATGGATGTTCCATATGGATATTGAACTTGTGGGTCGCTCCCTGGATCAAGAGAATGATATTCAAATGATGATTATGTTTAAGGATATGAAGTTCTAAGGTTTAGATGTAATCGGGAAGGTTGATAGTACATGTGATAACCTGACTCGATTATGGATGTTACATAGAGGGGCATTCAGGTCATTACACTTAGTAGGTCGAAGACAACCGTCATTTTATGACGAGCTTATTATATTATATATTTGTCCTTGGAGTTCAACCATAACTCTTTAGTGGAATGAGTTAAGGTTAAAATGGTCTTTATGTTGCTATGGGTTTAGCATGAACATTTTGGTCATTTTGGGAGCCAATGGCAAATATGTCTTTTGGTCCCTTCTCTAGTCACTTACCAAGATTGGCATGGTTTCCTAAAATGTTTAGATAACATTTGGATGAATTATTTTAGTGGAAAAATAATTTTGAGTTTAAATTCAAATGGGCCTTTGATGGCATACATGAATTTAACTCTAGATAAATTGTATGTGGGCCATGGTGTGCATTATTATAAGGGACGTCCATAATAAGATTTCCATGGGTAAGGTTTCCAACTTTGAGTAGGACTCTCTACTTGAAAAGTTGGACTCCTCTTTGGATTAGTATTCTTATGAGAAGGTTTCCTTTTTGGATTAGGAACTTAAAATTAGTAAGTGTTCTACAACTAGGAGTACTAATTGCATGGGAAGTTCCTTTTGGTTTCCTTTTCTAATTAGAATGTTTCTTAAAGGAAATAAGTCTTTCCTTTTTGGACATCAATGAGAATTAGAAGAGATAAACTTTTAGGAAAGGTTTCCTCAAAGTTTCTATAAAAGAAACCCAAACCCCTCTTGGACGTCCAACACTTTGCGAGCCAAAAGGAGAGCCACACGTCCAGCCCTTTGGAGGTTCTCTTCTTGATTGAAGAAGGCTTAAGGTCTGAGATTTTCCATTAGAGAAATAGTTCTCAACTCCTAGATTAAGATCCCACCATCTTAGCCAATCAGATTTGGAAGAGAGATAGAGAAGAAGATCAAAGGCAATACTAGTGCAGAAAATTCCAGCAACTTGTTTGCTAATTGCAAGTCTGAGTTCGGGCCTTTGGATCTATTTTTTCAGAGATTTGAAGTCTACAAATTTTCGAGGTATTAGTCTTCTTCATTCTCCTTTAATTATACACTTGTTGGTCATGAATTCATGGAGTTCTCATGCGATCTATATGGCTGATTTATGCAACCCAAATCAGATTTTTAAAATTTGTCATGTTACAAATTAGCCATGAATGTCTTCCGCTTATTCAGATCTGAATCGCAGTTTCTTTCAACGTCAGCCACACTCTGATTTGCTCCATCAGTGAAGATGCATCATGATGACTTGATGGAATGGAGGCCGGCCCTCCATTCATGCTGTGAACGCCGTCCAAGGTATCGGGGAAGAAGATCGCCAGAGGAAGAGAAAACAAAAAGAACAATAGAAAATAAAAAGAACTATACTATTGATTATTACCGAAGGCTTAGGCTTCTATGGGACAAGCTGAACATTAGGGACCCCTTTCAAAGATAGGGGGACTGAGGGAAGAATTTCATATAACATAGAATATCCTTATAGAGTATAAAGGGGCTCTCTATGTTTTTGATGGGCTTGAGGCCCGAGTTCGAAAATGTTAGATCCTCAATTCAACATCGAGTTCCTCTACCAGACATTAAGAGAGCAATTGCTGATGTGAGATCCGGGGAGACTCGACTTGTGCCCTTTACTAGGTTGGGTGCTGGGGGTCGATCTTATATTACTCAGGGTGCTTCAGATCAGGTTCTTGCGGCTGAACATGCTTCGAGACATTGACCCTATGGTCAGAATCTTCAATCTAGAAGCTCCGCTGGTGTATCAGGCCAACGAGACATGTCCAAGATCGCCACTATTGGAAGAAGCTAGGTCACATGATTGCAGACTCTTGCAAGCAGCAGAATGCAAACTCTCGTCGACTGTCAGACACAGCTCATCTTGCTGCTCCCCCGAAAATGCCTACTGAATCAGAGACTTCCCGATCCCCTTACTCCATAGGGCCTCTGCAGCATTACTTCTATGATCTTAGGAGCACTCCCACGTCCGACACAGATAGTTTTTGTAAGACCCCGACCCTCAATTTCTCTGTTTAGTATTGTTTTAATTGTGGTTTAGCTTTTTAAGTGAGATTTGAGTTGGTTTGACTTTGTCTTTGAGTTTGACTAGATTTTTCATAGCCTTGGAGATTTTGAAGACTGTTGACTTTAGTTTGACCCGGTCTTTGTAAAATATATCTTTGTGAGAAATTATTCTTATTTTGGAAAAATTACAAATTTTGCTCCTTTTGACTCATTTTATTGAGTTTAACAACTTTCATGTTTTGACCATTTTGATTTGATGCTTTGAAATTGCGTTTTTCGAGAAAAATGGGCAAAAATGACATTTTCACTAAATCTGCCCATAAATTTCGAAAATTTCAGAATTTGGGGAAAATATACTTTTTAGAAAGTAGAAATTTCACTGATCGTTTTTGTCTTCTTCGTCCTTTTCATTCGGGGCCCGCAAATGCCACTTTCAGCCTTGTGAAGATCGGGGCCCACAAAACCCATCTTATAAGAAGAGGAACCCTCTTCTTCTCCTTCATTTCTTTTTCCTGCAAGGTTTTGAGCTAGGGCTCTTTCCCTCTCTTCCCACACTTTCTCTCTCATCTGAAACACCAATCTCTTGGAGTTTTCTTGGAGGATTGATCTCCTAAAGTTCTTCCTCTTCATTCAAGCTTCCCAAAGATGTCTTTTTCAAAGGTTTTGAGCTAGGGCAAGGCTCTCATCCAAGCTTCTCTTCTTCGTTTGAGCTTTTCAAGGTTAGCAATGGCTTTCCAAACTTGAGATCCTTGTTTTCCTCTTCATTGGGAGTGTTTTCATCCCATATACAAGAGCTTTCCTTGGTGATTTGCAAATATTGATTTTTAGGGTTCTCTTTGGAAATTTTGGGGTTTTTGTAGATTGGGAGCTTGAGACCCTTGAGCTTGGGTTAAGGAGTATTATTTCTCTCATTTAGACTTGAGGCAAGTGGATTTTTTCAATTAATATGATGGCTTCCTTTTCTCTTGTTTTATTTTATGGTATTTCATGCTATGTGCTAATCTTCTTATGTTTCATAATTTTGCTTTGGGACAAATGGAGTAATGTTGTGTGTGATTTCACTCATGATGTTGTTTTACAATGTGTTGGAAGTTTGTTTCTACCTTGGTCATCTTAAAATATAGCTTTCTTCTTGTCAAAGTGTTTGTGCTCAAAGAATGGAGGAAAAAGCTATGAGTTAAAAGTGTTTGTTAGATTAATTGGATGGATTATGAATGGTGATTTGATGAGTTGAAGAGGTCAAGAAAGGGCCCAATTGATGTTGGAAGATTGTATGAAAGAAAAGGAATGAAAAAGAATAAAAAATGAAAAAAATGAGAAAAAAAATGCCTAACGAGCCGGACTGGACAGAGCCCAGTCCGCTCGAGCGACCCAGTGGGCCGCTCGAGCGGACCAGGTTCTGCCTGGCTCACTCGAGCGACCTACTGGGTAGCTCGAGTGACCCAGGCTCTGTCTGGGCTTCGCTCGAGCGGGCCTTGGGTCGCTCGAGCGAGCCCAGCCCAGCCTGGGGGCCTGGTTCAGGTTGATTTTTGGGTCCGTTTAAAATCAGATTTTGGGCCTGTTTTCGAGACTTCTTTAGGCCATTTCAAGACCTGATATTGGGCCATTTCAGGGCCTGATATTGGGCTGTTTTAAGACCTGTTTCGTGGGTCATTCAAGGTCAGTTTTTGGGCTATTTTAAGACATGTTTCTTGGGCCATTCAAGGTCAGCTTTTGGGCTATTTTAAGACCTGTTTCTCGAGCCAATTAAGGGTTGTTTTGGGCTAAATGAGTAGACTGTTTTGGGGCTTGGGTTAAGGTCAGCTGTGGGCCTGATTTAAAGAATTTGGGATTACTTGTGATACTTGGAAATTGTGCAATGGGAATGGGAATAATGGGAGAATGAGCATATGTGAAATTACCCGGGAATCTTTCAAGTCTCAATGCGCACTTTATCATTTAAATGTTGTGCATTTTCATTGGTGATGGACCACGCTCCTGCTCGGTTCTACCGAGGTCGGCGGACGTGGGAGTCCGTTGGGTCCGACCCTTTCGTAACCGGGGGGCAGGGGCGTGCATCAACATTTTTGTTGTGTGGGTGTGCCAGATTTTCTATTTTACTTGGAATTACAAGTGGTCATCCGGAGATCAACCTTCGTAAGTAAAAAGGAAATCAACTTCTTTCAAGTTTTCCATTGGACATATATTTAAGAAAAGAGACATTTTCTTGGTTTGCCGTGAAAGGCGATTTTTTTGGCATTTATAGCCGATTTTGGCGTTTATAGCCGATTTTTGGCGTTTATAGCCGATTTTCAATCCTTATCAATAATGAAAGACAAGAGTTGTGATTTTTATCTCTTTTGAAAAAATACAAACTACAATGAAAAGCAAGAAAAGGAGGATCTAACTTCTCAGGAGATTGTGGGGGACCCGTTTAGATTGACGGTCGCAAGCCATATGTGGGCTTCGCCATCATCCATGCAGATGAGAACAGAGGATGCTATTGATTCGCTTGGCTTGGCTATAACCTCAGGTTTTTAGAGAACAAAGACCAAAAGAAGGTCCTATGTCCAATAAAAAGCCGAGTAGACGGGCTTGAAAAGCCATGTCTAAGCCATTGGCGGCAAAAGGAGAAGGCAAGGACCTTGGGGGGGGGGGGGTACCCCCCAAGGGACTTTTGTCACCTTGTAGCGGTGGTCGGTGTAGGATTTCAGCAGAGTTTTCTCTCTTAGATTTCTGATGCCTCTTTCTGTCTGAGTTTCCGGATTTTCTGCAGTCTATTGTCTGTGTGTCTGTTGTTGTTTCTTCTTGGAGAGCTCTCCTATTTATAGGCTTTTAGGTAGCCATTTAGGAGGGTTTATGAGCCTTGATTGTCATAAAGCTACATAAAGGGAGGAGTTACAAAATTGAATTCTTTATTTTGTAACTCCTTTTTCTTAGCTTCTGATTGGCCGGAGGAGATTGAGGGCATTTAATCGCCTTTAATCGCCATGATGGGAGGAGTTTCATGGGTTAAATGCCATGAATCTCTTGACTTGTAACTCCCGGATGCTTGCTTCTGATTGGTCCGTCCAAAGAAATGGATTAATGACTGTAATAAAGCTAGTCAATTAATCGCATTAAGTGGTCGCCGAGCATCTGAAGAGTCGCGGGCCGTGCCGTGTTTTTTGGGATTCTTCTGGCGATGATCATCGATGGATCTTCATGTAGATCGACATCGGATGACCATGTAATTTCAGGTGTTTGTTGCCAACAGCAGGTCGGCGCCATCTGTCCTGTCGATTTCTCGATCGGTCGGGTAGAAAGCACACTTTTTTTGGTTGACCGGGTGGCGATCAATATTGTTTTCGATACTCTTGATGATTGACCCGTGTTTTGGACGGATGTCAGAGGATTTGGTGTCTTAAAAGTATGAATTTTGGAAAATACCAGAGGCTGGGCGCTTCGAATCGTGAAAAAACGGTGAAAACCGGGGTTTCCGGGGCCTTCCCGGCGACCCCGGGCTCCAGGGTCGCAGGGGCCTGCGACCCTGCGGGGTTTTCCCCCTTTTTTGTCCCGTTTTGTGTCCGTTTTTGTTGTTTTTCGATTCTTTTTTCTTTTGTATTTTTCCTTGAAAATTTTGACCATTTATTGGCCTGATTTCCCTGTAGGAAACCTGATGAGAATCCTTGCATTTTATTTTGCAAAGTTTCCAATTTCCTGAGAAAGCCGAAGACTTTGTCGCGCAGAGCTGCCGATTTTCCGTCAGAAGCTGAAACTAGGTCAAACGATGTCGGAATGACCTGAAATTTGGTGTGAAGAGTCTTGAACAATAAATAAGACCAACATAGGCTTTTGTTTGAGTTTTGAAGCTGTTTGGGGTCCTATCACCGGTAGACTCGCTTTTGTCGCGATGAAGATGTCACGGTTTGATGTGCGGTCAACCGATGTCCGATTGACTTGAAATTTGACAGGGAACCTATTGGAGTCATTTTAAGATGATCCATAGGCTCTGTCTTGGAAACCATGGTCCCGGAGAGCTTTGCCGCCAAGAGGCTTGATTTAGCTGTTCGAGGGTTGATGTAGGTTCAAACGTTGTCGGTTTGACTCGGAACTTTACGTGGAGCCTTTTCGAAGTATTTTGAGACCATCCATCGGCTCTGATCGAAGATTTGGTGTCTCCGATGCTTTCGTCGCCGGGAGCTCCTTTTCGGCTGCCGGAGAAGTGAAGTTAGGCCAAATGATTTTGAAATGGCCCGAAACTTCTTGTGTACTCCTCTTTTGGCTGTATTAAAGGATCTTACAGTTTTTATTTGATTCTGACAAGATTTGATTTTTTGGAAGTAGCATTGCCTATTTATGGCAGGTTGCGACTTCATGTAGCTCTTTCGATCTTGAAGAGGCAAAGTGACATTTTTGGTGTCAACAAATGCCCCCTCGAGGTACAGCGACGAGTTGCTTATCATTGGTAGTCGATGTGCCTCGAAGAGATTTTTGAAGGAGAGCGTGTGACTGGACCAAGAGTCTTTGAGCAGTCCCTTCTTTTTTTTTGTATTTGTAGCCTTTTGAGCTTCCAAGGGGATTTTATGGTAGTGAAAAGGATCACGTACCATCTCGAGGCAAGGTTTTGAAGATGACATCAGGGATGTGGATTTGGGTTTTGACCTTGTGACCTAACAGGCTGTATGTGGCAGGTTAGGGGGTCGGGTTTGGTTTTTATCGTGTGACCCAACAAGCTGTATGTGGAATGTTGGGGGATCAATTTTGGTTTTGATCTTGTAACCTAACAGGCTGTATGTGGCAAGTTAGGGGATCAGGTTTTGGTTTTTGGTTTTGGTCTTGTGACCTAACAAGCTGTATGTGGCAAGTTAGGGGACCAGGTTTTGGTTTGGATTTTTGTGGAATGTCAATTTCAAGATTTTGGCTCAATTTGGTATTTGAGGCTGGATGGTTTGATTTTTGGAAGCTCATGGGGCTTGGAATTTTCTTTGTATGGTCCAATCAACTCAAAAGAGGCATGGAACCATTTTTGTATGCTCTTGGTAAGAGGGATTTCTCTTTGACTAAAAGCCCAAAATATATATATATATTTTTTTTAATTTTTTTTTTCAAGTGCCTAGGTGGTCAAACCTGGCTCATATGGGCTAACCCATGGGACCTTAAGCTTTTGAAATGGCTTAGATCTCATATGGTGTCATTTTTGTAAAGAATATCCAAAAATATCTCATTTGGATAGAGAATATCTAAGAATATCTTTACTTGGAGAGAATCTCTCATATTCCCTTTATTTTGGGATAGGATATCTCAAGATATCTTTCTTTTGGGAAAGAATCCTTCATTGATCCTATCTATTGGGAGAAAATCTCTCATTGATTTCTTTTTGGGAGAAAATCCTTCAAGATATCTTTCTTTTGGGAAAGAATCTTTCTAATCTCTTTCTTTTGGTAAGGTTATTAATTAGTAACACTTATCTCTTTCTTCTTTCCTTCTTTGGTTTGCTCTCTTCAATAAAAGCAAGGAGGAGGTTGGATCTCTTACTTTTCTTTTGCAATAATCTCAAGAGGGCTTCGAGACCAAGAGTTCTTCTTCTTCAAGATCTTCAAGACTTTTCTTCTTCTTCTCCATCAATGGCTTCAAGTAAGTTCCCTTTTTTCAAGAAAACTCCATTATAGGAAAAAAAAGTTCTTTCTTTTTTTTTGTTTCGTTCTTTTCTTTTCTTTTTTTTTTCACGTGTTTGCTTCCCTTTTTTTTTACACGTTTTTTTTTTCTTTCTTCTTTTTTTTTTTTTTTGCATGTGTTGTTTTTTTGTGGGCCGTACGGATCTGGCCGTACGGCCACGTGGCCTGTGGGCCATCCCTTTTTTTTTGTTTTCTTTCCCTCTTTTTTTTTTTTTGAGAAAGTTTCTTTTCTTTTTTCTTTTTTTTTGTTTTCTTTCCGCTCTTTTTTTTTGAGAAAGTTTCTTTTCTTTTTTCTCTTTTTTTTTCTTTTGTTCATCATGATAATGCCCCTTTTTTTTTGGCAAACCTAGAGGTTCATGCATGCATTTAATTGTAAATTAAATTTGTAGCATGATGTGATAGCATACCTGAAAGTTTTTGTAAATTTGGGAATTTGGAGCTCGCAGCGATGTTGAGCCCTTCCTGATTTTGCGGAGACTTTGAGGTTTCGAAAGTTTGGAGTTTCGGAGCTCGCAGCGATGTTGAACCCATCTTCAAGCTTTCTATTTCTTTCGGGATAATTCCTTTTCTTCGGAATTGCCCCGTCATCATGTCAAAATTTCGCCAAATTTTTTTTTTTAGCGAGATTCTGTCATTTTGATGTTTGATCTTTTTCTTTTCCATCCTTTGCAGGTGGCCTCTAGAACGAACAAGGGTAAAGAGCCTGCTACAAGCGTACCTCGTCGATCTTCTAGATCTTCTAATCCGGCCAATCAGTAGGCCTTTGAGAAGGTCCAGTATGTTGAGAGAAATCTAGAAGAATGCGACTCCCTCAACAGAGATAAAATGAGGCAGCGACTGATCGCTCTCAAGGGAGAGGAATTCTATAAGATCATGGTAAGCAGTCGTCCATGGGTGATGGAAGATCAGAACTTTATGCCCAAGCCTACCTTCTTCTTTGGTGATGCAGTCCCTGATGACATGACATACCAGAGGAGGTGTTTTCAGTTTTCTTTCACAGCAGATGGTGAGAAGAAGACTGTTGTTACCCGGTCGACGTTTGATCGCACCGTCTCGAATCTGAGCCTTGCCCCCACGTGCTCTAAGAGGGAAGATCCTCCAAGCTGGGTGAGAAGGACAAATGTAATCGAGACCGGGGTTTTTGTTGGCGGTTCTCCTGGATATACGGAGAGGTCGCCTGTTGACATGGACCTGTTGATGCCATCCAGCGGCTACCAGGGCTCTGATTATCCGTCGGTCGATTTGAGACCGGTGGGCCTTGGTATTTTCAGCGGTGACGACAGCAATTGGATCAAGCCTTTTCGACTTCGTGGCCGTTTCAATGCTGACTCCGAGTGGAAGTCGTAGACTGATCGCGTCCTGCTAATTGGTGGCGCCGTTTTGAAGGAAGCCGGGATTTTTGATGCGGTCCGTGCCTTTAGGGAGACCGTGATCTTTTCCGACGAGGCCTTCATGGCTATGCTGGAATCATTCCTCCCACAAACCAATACCTTCGTTGTGACGAATGGTGAGATTGGTTTTTCTTTGAAGGAGCTGAGCGTCATTACTGGATTGCCCATCCTCGGCAAACTCTATGAGGAGTTTATGCCGATTGACAGCGTCCTCGAGGGGCAGTCTGAGGAGTTCAGGATTCTGTACTTTCAGCTCGTCGCCTTCTATGATTTTTTAAAGGAGAATGAGGGTTTGAAAGTTAGATCCAGCAGTTGGAAGAGTTCTAGCTCTTCATTCCCCAACTTTTTTGATAGCAGTGAGTCTTCTGATAGCGTGACCCAAGAAGCCGGAGCTCAGGATCCAAGTTCAAAGAAGATCTTGGCCATGCAAGAAGAGTTGAGAGATTTCTGTGCCAGTACAAACGCCATATGTCCTGACATTGCACTGCGGAGAGATCTCGTTGTTTACCTCACTTATTGGCTTGGTGAGGCTATTTTTGCTGGAGGAGATGGAACGCACATCAGGCCGCATTGTATTTTTCCGGCTTGTCAGATGGCGTTTGGAGAGCAGCTTGCTTTGGTGCCAGCTCTTTACTCCTACCTGTGTACCGAACTGCAGGCTGCTGCTTTTTTGGTTCGGCTTGGGCTTCCCATGAATAGGGTATTTTCAGCCCACATCTTTTATTCGTGGTATGTATACCACTATCCTGGCTTCCACCGGCTGGGTGCTGCACAGGATGACGATCCTCTGATGATTCGACTGGCTAAGGGCAAAGCCGTGTCCGAATCACTTTTGTTTGCCCGCATGAGGATCCGACGGTTCAGGGACGTCGAGATGGGGTAGTCTTCAGTGAAGCTTTCTCCGGAGTTGCGGAAGAAGGCTTTTGATTTTGGTGCCTCCCGAGACTCTACCAGGGCGGGGTCGGGAAGGCATTATTCCTTGACGAATGCAGAGAGAGAGTGACTTTTCAGCATACGTGTCGGCACGATGGTGTACCGTAGACATCTTTTCGTCGACATCCAGTTGTATGTACCCTCTTGCTTTGCTTTGCAGCTGGGCTTTTCTCAAGGCGTTGTTGGAGCGCCTTCAAGCATGGTGAAGCGCTTTGGAGGCTTACAGGATGGGAGAAATGCATGGGCTTTCTATAGTGCTGAAGACACTACAGCCATGATTTCTTATCCTGTGTTGCTGACTTCCCGGACTGCCGGCTTTGCGAATTGGTTCGCGAAGAGCTTTTCGGCATATCGGGGGCTTTCTAAGAAGGAGCTTGATGTGAAGCTGGCATCTGGAAAGGGCCTTGGAAAGTTTGGGCCTTCCTTTCTGGAGAGAAGCACAAGATAGGCTTTCTCGGTGACCAGGGCATCATTGGTTCTGAAGCTGTTCGAGAAATACCTGATGAGGCTTTAGAGCAGCTAGAATAGGAGGAAGCCGAACTTGGCGCTTGGATGCAAGCAGCACAGAGGCAAGCTTCCGTGGAGTCTACTGGCAAGAGTAGACCATCCAGTGAGGAGTCAAGTGGGAAACCTGACTCTGACAGCGGGGCAGGTTCCTCTAAGAAGCAAGCCCGCAGGAGTAAGAGGAGGAGGAGTCATCATCGCAGCAAGGGGCAGCATGAGGACTCTCCTGACTTGGAAGTTCCTCTTACTATCAATGAAGATGTGCCAGTGGATGCTGACGAGCCTCCAGAGAAGAGAAGCCGAGAAGAAGAGACCGTCGGTGAAGGTATGATTCTTCCTTTTCCTCTTTCCATTTGTTTTCATGGGATTTTTCCATGTTCTGATTTGCTTCTTGTTTCTACTTTTCTTTTTTTTTTAGCAGAGGAAGACTTGGCGATGCCTGAGCTTCCAGTCGATGAGGTGGTGACGGATCCTATCGAGGCACCTGAAGAAGAACCGAGGGACTCTGGAGTGAATCCAGAATCTTCAATTGGTACAACTTCCCTTTTTTTTCTTTTTTTTTGTCTGTGACTTGGTTTGCTAACACATTTCTTGCCAGCTGACTTGCCACAGGATTCCGATGACTTTGAACCCTCGATGGACGCAAATGTTGATGATGCTTCCAATGAGTTCATGGAGGAGGAAAGTGTTCCGCCAGTCGTCGAAGAAGGTATTTTGTAGTTATAACCCTGATAATGATTTTCAAACAGGATCATATTCATACCTTTTTGTGTTTCTTTGGCGGGTTTTCAAGTGACAGAGGAGGGTCCATCGCTTCCTTCAGAACCAGAGCAAAGGATGCCAGAGGTTGATCCAGAGGTAGAGACTCCTGGGACCAGTTCTGACAATGTTGAGGAGATACCTCGTGCTGAGATTCCTTCCCGAACAGGAGCAGCTTCAACTGGAAAGAGTTCTTTTGTTACTCTTCCAACAGATGATGATATGAGCGGCCGACCAACGGTATGTGCTTGAAGTGTTCAATCAAGTCATACTTGAAAGCCTCCTTAGGGCCTGCATGTTCATCATTGTTGCCACTAGGGGTACTTACAACATCTTTTCCTGAAGGATTTACATATGTAAAGGAAGATTGGTTGTAATTTTTATGGTAGTCCCGGCCAGAGCGGATGCCTCTACCAACTTCGAGAGCTTCTTGAGAAGGGTCTTCGTTTGGAAGATTGTCTTCAGGATCAAGAGGCTGTCGTTTTTCATTTGCTGAGGATGAATCAGCAGCAGAGTTACCATCCTCAGTGATCGTGTTGCACGGAGCATTTTCCGGGAACAAGTCTTGAACAGCATCCAGCAACCTTTCTTCTTCGTTGATTAATTCATCGTCCCAAGCATCAATGGCTGGGAATTCTTCAGTCAGGAAGGGTGTGAACTTTGAAGTCACAGTCTCAGGAGAAGAAACCTGAGAGGGTGTCATCTCAGTGAAAGTCACGTGAGACGAGGTGGCTTTAGAAGATACATTGCTAGGCGTCGCCGGAATGTAAGTGCTTTCATCAGACGATGCTTCGGAAGAGCTATAATCCCGAATTATCACATTACAGGAAGCTCAGACGGGAGACGTTGCCTGATAGGGGTCAGACTCATTCTCGGATGTAAGAGGATCGTCTATCCAGCAATTTTCTCCATTTTCAGGAGTCAACGGAGGATGTACCTAGTGGTCTTCAGGGAGTTCAGGCTCTGGGTTGCGAGGAGGCTCGTTGACGCGGTCTTGCTCTTGTTCTATAGCGAGTCGCTGCAAGATCCTTGCATATTCTTCAAGATCAGGCATGGGAGCCGGATCTTCTTCTTCATCAACTCTTTGTGGCTCAACATGGTTGATTTCCACTAGAGTAATGAGAGGTGCTGATTCAGCAGCATTTTCTTGTACAGCCTCTTGGTCTTCTTCATCATCAGACCAGGATCCTTGTGGCTGTAGGGGGTTATACCAGATTACTGGTATAAGATGAGACTCAGGAACCCATTCTTCATCGGAGAGATATTCTCCTGTTTCAAGGGACTCCTCCCACTCATCTGTGTAGTTGGATTCGAATCCATCATCGGTGTCGCTGGACTCGTATCCATCAATGGAGAATCCAACTACCGAATTGCAAAAGTATGATGCCTCCTGCATGGCTTCTTTGAATTGAGGTGGCATGAAATCACTGAGAGTGAATTTTCTTACCCCCTTTGAAGTCTCTGAAGGGATATTTTTGTTGCCTCCAGTGAAATGGTAGAGGAAGCCTCTGCCTTTTCTTTGACCTCTAGTTTTGGCTGGGTCTTCTCTTGCCGTTTGAGCTTGAGGAGATGCTTCCTAGCCTGCCTTCACTGTTGAGCTGTAGGCTTTGTTTTCATGACCTCCCAATTTTCATCTTCTAAGAGATCGGGATGTACCCATATGGGTTGTCCGTCTGGTGTCGGGTAAGGAACCAGTTCCTCTGATGCTTGGATTGAGTTTATCACCTTGAAGGAAGTAGTGATCTTCTTCTTCGGTGATTTTGATGTTTGTCCACATGTCACCATGTTGACGGAGGCAGACCCATAGTTTTTGTCAAAGGTGATGACTCCATTTTTCCACATCTCGTTTATTTTCTCCCTTACAACGAAGCATTGATTGAGAGGATGCGAGATCATCTGGTGGTATGGACAGTACCGAGGATCGTTGGTTTTGCCAACATCACCCGGTCTTTTTGGTTCAGGCAAGGTGAGCTTGCCGTTTGCCACAAGAGCCCCAAAGATTTCATCAACATCTTCATCAAACGGGTATTTCTTCTCTACTCGTTCTTTGAAGGCATTTGAGAGTTCAGGTCTCTTACCAGCAACTTTATTTTCAGCTTTCTTTGGTGGCTGAGGAGCTGACTTGGTCTGCACATTGAGGACCTCTTTTTTCTTTGGTTTAGAGGTTACAATGGCGGTTGGCTGTTTTCTTGATGATTTCTGACTGTTGAGGTCTTTAATCACCGTTTCAGCTTCCATGGAAGCTTCTAGAAGCTCTCCCAGGTTTTTTGATTTGTTGCCGATGATCATGGAGCGGATTCTGGCTCTCATGTTGTTTCGGCAAATGTTGACTAGCGACGCTTGTGGCAATACATCAGAGCATTTGTATGCCATTGCTTTCCACTTGTGAATGAAGTCATATGTTGATTCATTCTCCCCCTATTTTAGGCTGCACAGCTGAGCCATAGTAGCGGGATGATCTTCACCTTTGAAGTGAGTCAGGAAGCGTGTCTCTAGCATGGCCCAGTTTTGGATTGAGTCCTCCGGCAGAGTGGAGTACCAATCGAAGGCCGTACCTTTTAGGGTACTTGCAAAGAGACGGATCTTGAGTGCATCTTGATCCGCGATAGCTCCCGTCAGGATCTTGAAGTGGATGACGTGCTGTCTGGCTGATCCTTTCCCCGTATATGTTTGGAGAGTAGGATGCTTGAATTTGGTGGGGAACGGGACCGAGTCCATCCATAAGGGATATGGTGGCTTGATCCCATGCTCCTTGAGTATATCCTCTTCTTTTGCTTTGGCGAGGATACTGTCTACGTCCTTTTTGGTAAGGGCGCGTGACTCATTTTATTCTCCATTTACCTCGTCGTTTTGATGATTCGGAGGAGGTTCATTGTTCGCCTGATTTTGGAAGGCGAGGAGAAGGTTTTCCATCAGAGTTTCAATCCTCTGCTGGCCCTGTTCCAACTGCTGGATGCGGGTGATCGCATCTTCTGGAGGTGGATTGCGGGGTGGTGGCTCAGAATTTGTAGCCAAGACATTCATCCTTCGTGATTCGAACGAAGAAACTATCCTGGTGACTGAGCTGGGGCTCATTCTTTTTGAAGAAGAGCTTGAGGAAGGATCACTCTGCTGTCATTTGCTTGAAGGAGCAGGGGATTCTTCTGAATGTCTTCTTGTCCTTGAGACGCTGCGGGTCATCGGATGTCGGACATGGATTTTTTTTGCTGATTTTTGGCGCCTTCTGGTTTTTCCAACCATATGGACGGCAGCAACTTGGTTGGGTCTTTCTTTTTCGACCCATTTGAGAGAGACTTGGAGTGTAGGAGGCTGGGTCCTTTGCTTCTCTAGTCTCTTTTGCCGGTATGACGCGCGGCGGCGTATGCGACGGGCAATTTGAGCTTTGGTCAGCTTTGGCTGGGCTTTGACGATAAAGGATGTGCTTCCTCGGGCGCAGCAGCCGAGCCTGTCTTCTTTGCAGCTGGGCAAGGACAGGATGCGAACCCTATCCTTCGCCTGTTGCAGCGAAGCTTTGAATTTTTGGAGTTCGGCCCCTGTAGAGATGAAGGGTCGAACTGCAGGTTTGTAGGCCTTAGCAGGTGCTTGTAGAGGCCTTGTGATGCATGACTTGATTTTGGGCTTGTAGGAACAAGCCGGCTCATGCTGGGCTGACTTGAGAGTCAGGTTGGAGATGGGTTTCTCCTCTTTCATGTAGGCAAGAGGGTAGAACTGGTTCTCCTTGAGTGGGGCCAGGAATGCTGGCTTAGTGGATGTTTGGGACCTTCTTTGTTTTGGTGAATGTCTTGGGGACCAAGTCTTGGGATAGACCTGGTCATTTGCAGGTCGAGGCTTCGTGGGGCTGCCACGGGCTTCAGGCCTTCTGGTGCTCGCCTTTGGTGTCGCGGTAGTGACACGTTGAGAGGCGAGTTTATGCTTCTTGGAAGGAGCAGTTTGTTCCTCAGGAAGTGGGAATGGTCCCAGCGTCCCAAAGACGATAGTCCGGGGAGTCGAGGTCGACCCGGAGTTCAGAGAATTACCGAGGGAGTTGATGCTTCGGCAGCTGATGGGGCGCTTGTAAGTGCGCGTGGTTTGCTTCTGTTGAAGCATGAGTTGGTGCTTGTTTTCATCGAAAGTAATGGTTAGTGAAGCTGCCATTGTTAGTTTTCAAAAATTTCTGAAACAAGACCACATCCATTAGTAATCACAAGAATATAATGATCATAAATGGGAAGTTCTATGGTTTCGTCTTTTCAAATTGCTAGAGGAAGATGACCAAAGCAACATGAAGAAGGCAAAACGCCATAGAGGGTACAATTGTTCTGATCGCAGGTATGGTAAGCCCAGAATGGGCATCCTAGTGACTGCTAGAAGCAATTGTGAACTTAAATTCGACTTATCGAGAAGCAGAGCTTGCTCGAGGTAAGAAGAATATAAAGTTGGAGTTACAGATGTGCCGGTCGTGATGGACCGCGCCCCGAATGCTCGGGTTCCTACAGAGGTCGGCGGACGTGGGAGTCCGTTTGGTTCCAACCCTTTCGTAACCGGGGGCAAGGGGCGTGCATCAACATTTCTTTTTTTTGTGGGTGTGCCAGATTTTCTATTTTTACTTGGAATTGCAAGTGGTGATCCGGAGATCAACCTTCGCAAGTAAAAAGGAAATCAACTTCTTTCAAGTTTTCCATTGCACATATATTTAAGAAAAGAGACATTTTCTTGATTTGCCGTGAAAGGCGATTTTTTTGGCATTTATAGCCGATTTTGGCGTTTATAGCCGTTTTTTGGCGTTTATAGCCGATTTTGGCGTTTATAGCCGATTTACAATCCTTATCAACAATGAAAGACAAGAATTGTGATTTTTGTCTCTTTTGAAAAAAATACAAACTACAATGAAAAGCAAGAAAAGGAGGATCTAACTTCTCAGGAGATTGTGGGGGACCCGTTTAGATTGACGGTCGCAAGCCATATGTGGGCTTCGCCATCATCCATGCAGATGAGAACAGAGGATGCTATTGATTCGCTTGGCTTGGCTATAACCTCAGGTTTTTAGAAGACAAAGACCAAAAGGAGGTCCTATATCCAATAAAAAGCCGAGTAGACGGGCTGAAAAGCCACATCTAAGCCATTGGAGGCAGGAGGAGAAGGCAAGGACCTTGGGGGGGGGGGGGGGTACCCCCCAAGGGACTTTTGTCACCTTGTTACGGTGGCCGGTGTAGAACTTCCGCAGAGTTTTCTCTCTTTTTCCTTTCTCTGGATTTCTGTCTGTGTGCTTGTGCTTTTTTCTCTGATGTTTCTGATTTTCTTTCTTCTTGGAGAGCTCTCCTATTTATAGGCTTTTAGGTAGCCATTTAGGAGGGTTTATGAGCTTTTATTATCATTAAGCCGCATAATGGGAGGAGTTACAAAATTGAATTGTTTATTTTGTAACTCCTTTTTCTTGGCTTCTGATTGGCCGGAGGAGATTGAGGGCATTTAATCGCCTTTAATCGCCATGATGGGAGGAGTTTCATGGGTTAAATGCCATGAATCTCTTGACTTGTAACTCCCGAATGCTTGCTTCTGATTGGGCCGTCCGAAGAAATGGATTAATGACTGTAATAAAGTTAGTCAATTAATCGCATTAAGTGGTCGCCGAGCAGCTGAAGAGTCGCGGGCCGTGCCACGTCTTTTGGGATTCTTTTGTTGATGATCATCGATGGATCTTCATGTAGATCGACATCAGATGATCATGTAATTTCAGGTGTTTGTTGCCAACAGCGGGTCGGTGCCATCTGTCCTGTGGATTTCTAGATCGGTCGGGTAGAAAGCACACTTTTTTTGGTTGACCGGGTGGCGATCAATATTGTTTTCGATACTCTTGATGATTGACCCGTGTTTTGGACGGATGTCAGAGGACTTGGTGTCTCAAAAGCATGAATTTTGGAAAGTACCAGAGGCTGGGCTCTTCGAATCGCGAAAAAACGGCGAAAACCAGGGTTTCCGGGGCTTTCCCGGCGACCCCGGGTTCCAAGGTCGCCGGCAACACTGGCCCAGGGTCGCAGGGGTCTGCGACCCTGGGGGGTTTTCCCCCTTTCGTGTCCCGTTTTGCGTCCGTTTTTGCTGTTTTTCGATTCTTTTTTCTTCTGTACTTTTCTTTGACATTTTGACCATTTATTGGCCTAATTTCTTTGTAGGAAACCTGATGAGAATCCTTGCATTTTATTTTTCAAAGCTTCCAATTTCCTGAGAAAGCCGAAGACTTTGTCGCGCAGAGCTGCCGATTTTCCGTCAGAAGCTGAAACTGGGTCAAACGATGTCGGAATGACCTGAAATTTGGTGTGAAGCCTCCTGAGCAATAAATAAGACCAACCATAGGCTTTTGTTTGAGTTTTGAAGCCGTTTGGGGTCCTATCACCTCTAGACTTGCTTTTTATCGCGATGAAGATGTCGCGGTTTGATGTGCGGTCAACCGATGTCCGATTGACTTGAAATTTGACAGGGAACCTATTGGAGTCATTTTAAGATGATCCATAGGCTCTGTCTTGGAAACCATGGTCCCGGAGAGCCTTGCCGCCGAGAGCTCCTTTTCAGCTGTCGGAGAAGCGAAGTTAGGCCAAATGATTTTGAAATGGCCCGAAACTTCTTGTGTACTCCTCTTTTGGCTGTCTGGAAGAATCTTGCAGTTTTTGTTTGATTCTGACAAGATTTGATTTTTGGAAGCAGCATTGCCTATTTATGGCAGGTTGCGACTTCATGTAGCTCTTTGGATCTTGAAAAGGCAAAGTGACATTTTTGGTGTCAACAAATGCCCCCTCGAGGTACAGCGGCGAGTTGCTTAACTTTTGTAGTCGATGTGCCTCGAAGAGATTTTTGAAGGAGAGCCTGTGACTTGACCAAGAGTCTTTGAGCAGTCTTTCTTTTTGGTATTTGTAGCCTTTTGAGCTTCCAGGGGAATTTTATGGTAGTGAAAGGGATCAGGTACCATCTCGAGGCAAAGTTTTGAAGATGACATCAGGGATGTGGATTTGGGTTTTGACCTTGTGACCTAACAGGCTATATGTGGCAGGTTAGGGGGTCGGGTTTGGTTTTGATCGTGTGACCCAACAAGCTGTATGTGGAATGTTGGGGGATCAATTTTGGTTTTGATCTTGTGACCTAACAGGCTATATGTGGCAAGTTAGGGGATCAGGTTTTGGTTTTTGGTTTTTGGTCTTGTGACCTAACAGGCTGTATGTGGCAAGTTAGGGGACCAGGATTTGGTTTGATTTTTGTGGAATGTCAATTTCAAGATTTTGGCTCAATTTGGTAGATGAGGCTGGATGGTTTGATTTTTGGAAGCTCATGGGGCTTGGAATTTTCTTTTGTATGGTCCAATCAACTCAAAAGAGGCATGGAACCATTTTTGTATGCTCTTGGTAAGAGGGATTTCTCTTTGACTAAAAGCCCAAAATTTTTTTTTTTTTTTTTTTTTTGTGCCTAGGTGGTCAAACCTGGCTCATATGGGCTAACCCATGGGACCTTAAGCTTTTGAAATGGCTTAGATCTCATATGGTGTCATTTTTGTAAAGAATATCCAAAAATATCTCATTTGGATAGAGAATATCTAAGAATATCTTTACTTGGAGAGAATCTCTCATGATCCCTTTATTTTGGGATAGAATATCTCAAGATATCTTTCTTTTGGGAAAGAATCCGTCATAGATTTCTTTTTGGGAGAAAATCCTTCAAGATATCTTTCTTTTGGGAAAGAATCTTTCTAATCTCTTTCTTTTGGTAAGGTTACTAATTAGTAGCACTTACCTCTTTCTTCTTTCCTTCTTTGGTTTGCTCTCCTCTATAAAAGCAAGGAGAAGGTTGGATCTCTTGCTCTTATTACTTTCTTTTGCAATAATCTCAAGAGGGCTTCAAGACCAAGAGTTCTTCTTCTTCAAGATCTTCAAGACTTTTCTTCTTCTTCTCCATCAATGGCTTCAAGTAAGTTCTCCTTTTTTTTTCTTTCAAGAAAAAACTCCATTGTAGGAAAAATAAAGTTCTTTCTTTTTTTTGTTTCTTTCTTTTCTTTTCTTCTGTTTTTCTTTTCCACGTGTTTGCCTCCCCTTTTTTTTCACACGTTTTTTTTTGTGCTTTCTTTTCTTTTTTTTTTCATGTTGTTTTTTTTTTGTGGGCCGTACGGACAGATCCGTACGGATCTGGCCGTACGGCCACGTGGCCTGTGGGCCACGGCCTGTGGGCCAGCCCTCTTTTTTTGTTTTCTTTCCCCTCTCTCTTTTTTTTTAGAGAAAGTTTCTTTTCTTTTTTTTTTACTCATCATGATAATGCATTTTTTTTTTCGCAAACCAAGATGTTCATGCATGCATTCAATTTGTAAATTAAATTTGTAGCATGATGTGATAGCATACCTGAAAGTTTTTGTAAATTTGGGAATTTGGAGCTCGCAGTGATGTTGAGCCCTTCCTGATTTTGCGGAGACTTTGAGGTTTCGAAAGTTTGGAGTTTCGGAGCTCGCAGCGATGTTGAGCCCATCTTCAAGCTTTCTTATTTCTTTCGGGATAGTTCCTTTTCTTCGGAATTGCCCCGTCATCATGTCAAAATTTTGCCAGATTTTTTTTTAGCGAGATTCTGTCATTTTGATGTTTGATCTTTTTCTTTTCCATCCTTTTCAGGTGGTTCCTCCAGAGCGAACAAGGGTAAAGAGCCTGCTACAAGCGTACCTCGTCGACCTTCTAGATCTTCTAATCCGGCCGTTCAGCAGGCTTTTGAGAAGGTCCAGTATGTTGAGAGAAATCTGGAAGAGTGCGACTCCCTCAACAGAGATGAGATGAGGCAGCGACTGATTGCTCTCAAGGGAGAGGAATTCTATAAGATCATGGTAAGCAGTCGTCCATGGGTGATGGAAGATCAGAGCGTTTTGCCCAAGCCTACCTTCTTCTTTGGTGATGCAGTCCCTGATGACATGACATACCAGAGGAGATGTTTTCAGTTTTCTTTCACAGCAGATGGTGAGAAGAAGACTGTTGCTACCCCGGTCGATGTTTGATCGCACCGTCTCGATTCTGAGCCTTGCCCCCACGTGCCCTAAGAGGGAAGATCCTCCAAGTTGGGTGAGAAGGACAAATGTAATCAAGACCGGGGTTTTTGTTGGCGGTTCTCCTGGATATACGGAGAGGTCGCCTGTTGACATGGACCTGTTGATGCCATCCAGCGGCTACCAGGGCTCTGATTATCCGTCGGTCGATTTGAGACCGGTGGGCCTTGGTATTTTCAGTGGTGACGGCAGCAATTGGATCAAGCCTTTCCGACTTCGTGGCCGCTTCAATGCTGACTCCGAGTGGAAGTCGTGGACTGATCGCGTCCTGCTGATTGGTGGCGCCGTTTTGAAGGAAGCCGGGATTTTTGATGCGGTCCGCGCCTTTAGGGAGACCGTGATCTTTTCCGACGAGGCCTTCATGGCTATGCTGGAGTCATTCCTCCCACAAACCAATACCTTCGTTGTGACGAATGGTGAGATTGGTTTTTCTTTGAAGGAGCTGAGCGCCATTACTGGATTGCCCATCCTCGGCAAACTCTATGAGGAGTTTATGTCGATTGACAGCGTCCTCGAGGGGCAGTCTGAGGAGTTCAGGCTTCTATACTTTCAGCTTGTCGCCTTCTATGATTTTTTGAAGGAGAAGGGGGGTTTGAAAGTTAGATCCAGCAGTTGGAAGAGTTTTAGCTCTTCATTACCCAACTTTTTTGATAGCAGGGAGCCTTCTGATAGCGTGACCCAAGAAGCCGGAGCTCAAGATCCAAGTTCAAAGAAGATCTTGGCCATGCAAGAAGAGTTGAGAGATTTCTATGCATGTACAAATGCCATATGTCCTGACATTGCACTGCGGAGAGATCTCGCTGTTTACCTCACTTATTGGCTTGGTGAGGCTGTTTTTGCTGGAGGAGATGGAACGCACATCAGGCCGTATTGTATTTTTCCAGCTTGTCAGATGGCGTTTGGAGAGCAGCTTGCTTTGGTGCCAGCTCTTTACTCCTACCTGTGTACCGAACTGCAGGCTGCTGCTTTTCTGGTTCGGCTTGGGCTTCCCATGAATAGGGTATTTTCAGCCCATATCTTTTATTCGTGGTATGTATACCACTGTCCTGGCTTCCATCGGCTGGGTGCTGCACAGGATGATGATCCTCTGATGATTCGACTGGCTAAGGGCAAAGCCGTTTCCGAATCACTTTTGTTTGCCCGTATGAGGATCCGACGGTTCAGGGACGTCGAGATGGGGCAATCTTCAGTGAAGCTTTCTCCGGAGTTGCGGAAGAAGGCTTTTGATTTTGGTGCCTCCCGAGACTCTACCAGGGCGGGGTCGGGAAGGCATTATTCCTTGACAAATGCAGAGAGAGAGTGGCTTTTCAGCATACGTGTCGGCAGGATGGTGTACCGCAGACATCTTTTCGTCGACATCCAGCCGTATGTACCCTCTCGCTTTGCTTTGCAGCTGGGCTTTTCTCAAGGCGTTGTTGGAGCGCCTTCAAGCATGGTGAAGCGCTTTGGAGGCTTACAGGACGGGAGAAATGCATGGGCTTTCTATAGTGCTGAAGACACTACAGCCATGATTTCTTATCCTGTGTTGCTGACTTCCCGGACTGCCGGCTTTGCGAAGTGGTTCGCGGAGAGCTTTTCGGCATATCGGGGGCTTTCCAAGAAGGAGCTTGATGTGAAGCTGGCATCTGGAAAGGGCCTTGGAAAGTCGGATGGCATCCGGCGGGAGGAAGTTTGGGCCTTCCTTTCTGGAGAGAAGCACAAGATAGGCTTTCTCGGTGACCAGGGCGTCATTGGTTCTGAAGCTGTTCGAGAGATACCTGATGAGGCTTTGGAGCAGCTAGAACAGGAGGAAGCCGAACTTGGTGCTTGGATGCAAGCGGCACAGAGGCAAGCTTCCGTGGAGTCTACTAGCAAGAGCAGACCATCCAGTGAGGAGCCGAGTGGGAAACCTGACTCTGACAGCGGGGTAGGTTCTTCTAAGAAGCGAACCCGCCGGAGTAAGAGGGGGAGGAGTCATCATCGCAGCAAGGGGCAGCATGAGGACTCTCCTGACTTGGAAGTTCCTCTTACTATTAATGAGGATGTGCCAGTGGATGCTGACGAGCCTCCAGAGAAGAGAAGCCGAGAAGAAGAGACCGTCGGTGAAGGTATGATTCTTCCTTTTTCTCTTTCCATTTCTTTTCATGGGATTTTTTCCATGTTATGATTTGCTTCTTGTTTCTGCTTTTCTTCTTCTTTTTTTTTAGCAGAGGAAGACTTGGTGATGCCTGAGGTCCCAACCGATGAGGTGGTGATGGATCCTGTTGAGGCACCTGAAGAAGAACCGAGGGATTCTGGAGTAAATCCAGAATCTCCAATTGGTACGACTTCTTTTGCTCTTTTTTTTTTTTTTTTTGAGTTTGTGACTTGGTTTGCTAACACACATTTTTTTTTGTCAGCTGACTTGCCACAGGGTTCTGATGACTTTGAACCATCGATGGACGCAGATGTTGATGATGCTTTCGATGAGTTCATGGAGGAAGAGAGTGTTCCGCCAGTCGTCGAAGAAGGTATTTTGTAGTTATAACTCTGATAATGATTTTCAAACAGGGTCATATTCATACCTTTTTGTGTTTCCTTTGCCGGTTTTGAAGTGGCAGAGGAAGGTCCGTCGCTTCCAGAGCAAGGGATGCCAGAGGTTAATCCAGAGGTAGAGACTCCTGGGACCAGTTCTGACAATGTTGAGGAGATTCCTCGCGCTGAGATTCCTTCCCGAGTAGGAGCAGCTTCAACTGGAAAGAGTTCTTTTGTTACTCTTTCAACAGATGATGACATGAGCAGTCGACCAACGGAGTTGGGCGAATCCTCAGCTGGGCCATCTCTTCTTTTTGTGAAGAAGGTGGTGGTGCGAGTTCTGAGCTCTTGGATTGAGACTCTCTTTTCTGGGCACTTGGAAGCCGGATTTAGCATGATCCAGCATGTGCGTGAGATTCTCGGTGATGCTGAAGAAGCTGGTTTGGATGTCACATATGCCAGGGCGATCGTTAATAGGATCATTGAGCTGGGTGACAAGTGGTTTGAGACCATGGGTTTTCCTGACGATCAGTTCTTCAAGGAGATGTTCTCGGACCCTGCGGATAAGGCTCAATCTGACCTGGATGAGGCAACAGAAAGCAAGAAGCAGGCAGTCCGAGAGAGGAACTTAGAAGAGATAACCATCATTAGGCTGACACATGACCTTAACATCCTTGATAGGGAGGTCGATGAGGCCAGGAAACGTCTTGAGCATCTGCAGGCACAAGTCGCTGCCAAGTGGACTGAAATAACAGAGGCTCGTGAAAGGGAGACTGCTCTGATTCACCGAGTTGAGGATGCCATTCGAGTTCTCAAAAGGAAGTCTGATGAGGACAAACAATGGAAAACCGCTCGAAGGAAGCTTCCCAGTGCAGAAGAAGGGTTACAGCCCACCCCAGCATCTCATGGCAGGTTCCTGAAGAAGCGTGCCTTGGAATCCTTGACGGATGAAGCCAAAAGCTTGCTTAAGGAGCTGAACTCTTGGCTGGAGAGCGTTTTTGATTGAGCTCCTGTATACAGAAACCATCCTTCTTTCTTCTTTTTTTTTGGTACCACTTGTATTTTTTGGTACTCTTTTTTTTGTAGTGCTTGTGAACACTTTCTTTTTTTTTTTTTTTTGGTACCACTTGTATTTTTTTTTGTACTCCCTTTTTTTTGTGTAGTGCTTGTGAACACTTTCTTTTTTTTTTGGTACCACTTGTATTTTTTTGGTACTCTTTTCTTTTTTTTTTGTTATCCCTACGCTCACTTGAATCTTTTTGTGATAAAAGTAATTGCTAAATGGGATGCTCTTTTTTTTTTTTTTTTTGTTATCCCTACGCTCACTTGAATCTTTTTGTGATAAAAGTAATTGCTAAATGGGATTTGATCAAAAGGTTGTCATTTTGTGAAAATCTTTTGTCAAGTAATTGTTTTGGCATGAAAGCCAGGTTTTTGTTTGTGGCATGGAAGCCAATTTTGGCATGAGAGCCAGCTTTTCTTGTGGCATTGATAGCCGAGTTTTTTTTTTGTGGCATCTATAGCCAGTTTTGGTGGCATTGATAGCCGGTTTGTGGCATTGATAGCCTGTTTTGTTTTGGTGGCATTGATAGCCGTTTTTTTTTTTTTAAATCCAAGTTTTTGTTTGTGGCATTGATAGCCGGTTTTGTTTTGGTGGCATTGATAGCCGGTTTGTGGCATTTATAGCCTGTTTTGATGGCATTTATAGCCGGTTTGTGGCATTTATAGCCTGTTTTGATGGCATTTATAGCCGGTTTGGTTTTCAAAAAAAATGCAAGTATCGACTAAAAGTCGCCTCCTTGCTGAATGTTCTTGCAAGTATCGATGGAATGTCGCATCCTTGCTCATTCGGTTGCGAGTATCGATGGAATGTCGCATCCTCGCGGATTTGGGTGCAAGTATCGATGGAATGTCGCATCCTTGCTTTTCAAAAATTTTGGTTTTGCAGGTACTGACTTGATGTCGTTTCCCCACGATTTTTGAAATTTGTGGTTTTCTCGAACCTTTGGGTTATGGATATCAACTGAAATGTTGCGTCTCCATAGTTTTTTTAGGTTTTTTCGAACCTTTGAAATTTGGGTTGTGGATATCAACTGAAATGTTGCGTTTCCACGGTTTGGATTTTGCAAGTATCGACGAAATGTCGCTTCCCTGCGATTTTGGAAGTGTCGAACGTGGTTGGCTTGCTTCCGATTTGTGCGAGTATCGACTAAGCGTCGCTTCCTCGCGGTTTTTGAAAAACCATTTTTTTTGTTTAAAGACACGAGGGTCATAAGTTTTGACCTAAAACCATTTTGGCGGTAAAAGGCAGGGTGGACTAGGGTGGAAATCCCTGAATCCGGATTTTGTTTCAAACCATGAATTTTGGGTTCAAAGGTTGAAAATTTTGGTCAAGTTAGGGAAAGGTTCCTAAACTTGGATATTTTTTTTTTTGAACAATGAAACGATGAAAGTAAGCATTGTTTTAGATTTCTAGAAATTTCAACATTTGATATGAAAATTCTAAAAAAGGGTGGGTTTAGCGAGCGTGTACCTGGAAACCGGTTTTGGCCATACAGGCATTGCTCTTACCCAGTTGGGTAAGTCTTCAAGGGTAGTACCGCTTTAAGAACTTGCCGTTGATGGGCAGCATACATCTGTCACCTTCCATGTTTAGGAGTGCGTATGCGCCATTGGAGAAAACTTTGTCGATGACGTAGGGTCCCTCCCATTTCGGCTCAAATTTGCCTTTGGACTTGTGAGCGAAGACCATTGGTCTTTTTACCGCAAGAACCAAGTCATTCTTTTTGTAAGCGCGTTGCCTGACCTTTTTATCGAAAGATCCTGCCATGCGTGCTTGGTAAAGTTCAATGCTTTGTTGAGCTTCGAGCCGTCTCTCATCGAGATTCTCCAGCTCATGGAGCCGCAATTTGACATTGCTTTCTTGAGTCATGTCATTTTGCAAGGATACCCTCAAGGAAGGAATTTGTACTTCCAAGGGCACGACAGCTTCGCATCCATAGACCAAGGAGAATGGTGTGCTATGGGTTGGTCCTCGAACGGTGGTTCGATAGGCCCACAAAGCTTCAGACATTTTGTCGCTCCAGTCTCTTTTGTGATTAGAGACCATTTTTTTGAGGATTTTGCAGAGTGTCTTGTTGAAAGCTTCTGCTAACCCGTTTGCTGCCGGATTGTATGGAGTCGAAGGACAGCTTTGGATTTTGTATTTGTCGCAGAACCTGTAGAATCGATGATCCCGGAACTGTGGTCCGTTATCATGGACGAATCTTTTGGGTATGCCGAAACGACAAATGATGTTGGTGCGCAGGAACTGAAGGACTGATGAGGTCTTCATTTCGTTAAACGCAAATGCTTCTGACCACTTGGAGAAGTAATCCGTAGCGGCGAAGATGAAGCGATGACCTTTGCTTGAGGGGGAGAAATAGGACCTATAATGTCCATACCCCAGGCTTCGAAAGGCCATGAGATCGCTGTAGGATGCAGCCATTCTGGAGGCATGTGAATGTAATCTCCATGAACTTGGCATTGTTGGCAGCGCTTAGCAAATTGCATTGCGTCAGCTACCATGGTAGGCCAGTAATATCCTAACCTTTTTATCTGATCATAGAGCTTAGGTCCAGCCTGATGAGCTCCACAAAGACCAGCATGAACTTCTTTGAGTGTTTCTTCAGCCTCTTGTTGTGACAAGCAGCGTAGAAGTATTCCGTTGAAGGATTTCCTGTAAAGGATTTTTGAAGGAATATCCAAATGGAAGCTTGGGGTTCGCCTTTGGATGCTTACCCGTTCTTTTGGATCTTCAGGTAGGATTCCGAACATAATGTAATCAATAAACGGATCCCTCCAGTCGCTAATTGAAGTTTGAAGGATTGAAATCCGACTTCCGACCACTTGGTGGCATTCAGCAACTGCTTGGTGTGTGTTAAGAGGAGGAAGGATTCTTCTTTCGCACACTGTGATTTGCATGTTTTCCCCTTCCTGGATTGCCATGGATGCGGCAAGTCCAGCTAGGGCATCCGCACGTATGTTTTCACCTCTACGAATGTGGGTGATGTGACAGATGTCAAACTTTTGCAGAAGTGATTGTGCCTTGTTGTAGTAGGGCAACAAATCTGGCTTCCTGACTTCAAATTTCTGATTCATCTGGTTGACGATCAGTTGAGAGTCTCCAAAGACTTCCAGCATGGTGATACCGGATTCGACGGCGAGTTCCAATCCTAAGATCAAAGCTTGATATTCAGCTGCATTATTTGTGCATGGTTCCAGTAGCGAGAAAGCGTGTGGAATCATGTATTTGTCGGGGCTAACAAAGAGGATGCCAACTCCCGAGATCAGCTGTCTTTTTTCATTTGTCCTGGTTGCACGGTCAAAGTACATGTCCCAGGAGGCACTTTGTGAGAAAGTCTCCACATTGTAGACTGGTTCGTCTGGGAGATCATCTCTGAGTGGAGAATCTTTAGGCAATGGATGCTCTGCAAGGAAGTCCGCTAGAGCTTGCCCTTTGATTGCTTTTTGTGGTACATACCTAATATCAAATTGTGACAGAAGGATGGACCATTTTGCCAGTCGAGCATTGAGAGAACCTGCCTTTGTGACAAGGACCTTCAAGAGGTTGACCCTCGAGACCAGGTAGACTGTATTGGAAAGCAAGTAGTGACGCAGCTTTTGTACGGCGAACATCACTGCAAGACATTCTTTTTCGACTGGAGAGTAGCGATGCTCTGCACCTACTAGCATGCGGCTGAGGTAATATAGAGCAGCTTCTTTTCTTTGATCATTTTCTTGCGCAAGCAGAGCTCCCAGAGAGTGATCAAGGGCTCTTGTGTACAAGATGAATGGTTTTCCAGTGGTAGGAGCAGCTAACACTGGAGGTTTTGTCAGGTATGACTTGATGTCTCGGAAAGCAGCTTCACAGTCAGCATCCCAGACAAAGTTTACACCTTTTTTCATCAACCGGGAGAATGGAGGCATTTTCCCGAAAGATTGGAGATGAACCGTCTGATGTAGGCTAATCTCCCTTGAAGCCCTTTGAGTTCTCTCAAGGTTCTTGGAGAGGGCATTTCTAGAATGGCTTTGACTTTTATGGGGTCAAGCTCTATTCCAGCTTTCCGAACTAAGAATCCGAGGAACTTACCCGACGAGACGCCGAAGAAGCATTTCAATGGATTCATTCGCAGTTTGTGTTTGCGAAGCCGGAGGAAGACTTCTCGAAGGTTTTCGAGATGATCTTCTTTTCTTTTGCTTTTGACGGCGAGGTCATCAACGTAACATTCAACCGTCTTGTGCTGCATATCTTGGAATATTTTCATCATAGCCCTCTGATATGTGGCACCAGCATTTTTCAGACCAAATGGAATGACAGTGTAACAATACACGCCAAATGGGGTTCGAAAGGATGTATGTTTTTCATCCTCAGGATGCATCTTTATCTGATTGTAGCCAGAGAAACCATCCATGAATGTCATTCGCTCGAATCCACAGGTATTATCAATCATTACCTCTGGTATGGGGAGCGGAAATTCATCTTTTGGGCATGCACCATTCAGGTCTCTATAATCAATACAGACCCTGATCTGCCCATTTTTCTTTGTCACGGGGACAATGTTGGCCAACCATTCAGGATGTTGTTCCTCACGGATGAAGCCGACGCTTTTGAGTTTTTGAACTTCTTGTTCAATTTTATCCATCACATCTGGACGGAATCTTCTTTGGCCTTGCTTGACAGGCTTGATGTCTTCTTGAAGATTGAGTTTGTGAACTGCTATTTTGGGGTCTAAGCCTGGCATTTCAGCGTAAGACCATGCAAGCAATCAACGAACTCACGAAGAAAGGCGATATACTCGGGTAACTCATCATCCTTTATATTCTTGCTTATGAATACAGGACGTGGGTTATCTGGTGTTCCCAAGTCTATCTTTTGAACAGGATCTTCTGTTGGAAGGTTCGAAGGTGGGTTCCTCCACAATATTTTCGGAGGCTTCCAGCTCAACGAAACCTTCTGGGTTTTTCAAGGGCATTTCCAGACCAAGGTTTTGTTCCTTTCCACGGGTCTTCTGATCGGTAATTTTCCCAAGGCTTGCTATGAGATGATCCCAATCGCCTGTTGAAACCGAGTCGAAGTAGGCTACTTCTTTGGAGATGAGGGTTTCTTCTGGGTCAGAAGTCCACACGTCTGTGCCATCGGACAAACTCCTCTTCATTTCGGAGAAATCCTGCCAATTGGATTGAGCTTCCTGGATCTTTGTCAGGTGACTCATCAAAGAGATATCCAGGGAGATCGATGTCTTCATGGATTTGAGATGTTGAGGCTTGGTCAGTATATTGACTTTTAAGCCTTTGTGTCACTGTCTCAAGGGAGTGTCAGGATCATACCCTAACCCGTGTGAAAACTTTTTTACATAGCCGTAGAGTCTCCAATCTTCCAGCTGGCTTTTGGTCAAAGACGGGCCACAATGGCGTGAGGAATTACCGTTTCCTTCTCCCAAACCGACTGGGGTTTTTGAGCGTCATAGCCCATTTTCTTCATAATAGCTTGTGCCACGAACTGTATAAGGGATAGTTGAGGCGTACCTTATTTTGGAAAGGTTCAAGCATGGAAGTTTGATGAAGAAGCATCCGATCTATGGAAGAAGATCGGTTTTTCCTTTGCTGAAGTTGCTGGAACAACGAAGGAAGCTGACGTAGGATCTTCTATGTCAGAAGTTGTCTCCATTGGAGTAAGAGCAGGCTGAACTTGCTGAGTGTCAGCTTGGCTTGACGAATGTGTCGTCTTCTGGCTTCTGAATCCGAGTCCGTGTCTTGCATGATAGACACGAAAGAGACAACAAATTTGGCCCCCAGGCTTTTGTTTGCCTTCTTCTCACTTTAGTTGGTGATGACCAAAAGGCTTTGAAGATTTGAGGGAGATGATGAACGGGAGTTTGAATGCTCTCCTCAGATTTACCGGATGGGTTTGTTTTCTTCCGGGTGATTGTTGGGGAGCTTTGGCCTTTATCTTTCTGGAGATTTTCGTTATAGGCTAAAGGATGCTGATGCGTTTCCTCTTCTTCTTTTCACCTTTCATACATCTGTGAGTCGCGACGTGGATTTCTTTACCTTTGAAGGGTTTTCTGTCCACAAAGACTCGCCTGTATCATGCCGTCGTCGCCAACAAACTTGATGCATTGATGTAGAGTTGAAGGGACAACACCATTCTCATGGATCCAAGGGCGTCCGAGAAGGATGTTGTAGCATGAAGGGGTCTTTATTGCATACACTGTGACCTCAGAGATAAGATCACCTATCTGCAATTGAACCTGATTTTGCCGATAGGCCTTTGAGTACTCCCATCGTATCCAAAGATAGATACAGATGTGGCTCAGTTTGCTGGGTGGGATACCCAACTCTTCAAGAGCCGATGTGGAGATAGGTTGAGTGCAGAACCTGGGTCGATCTGAACTCTATGCATAGGCATTTCCTTGATATACCCTGTGAAGTACAGGGGTCGGTTATGCCTGGTTTCGCCAAGTAGGAGGTCATCCTTTGTGAAGGCGATGGTTGCACTGGCTGCTTTTTTAACCGAGAGGCATTCAATGCATGATCCCTCAGTTTTCTTCTTTTCTCCCTTTGAGGAGGCTTCTGAGTTTTTGACCCGGTAATCCATTTCAATTTGGAGGACTTGCGGGGCATGTTTGTCGACATCCTCATTCAGCT